>VZTZ01019011.1:899986-977837 GCA_013400955.1 Drymodes brunneopygia | reverse complement strand
GGGCAGAAAGGCACAGGGAATCCAGGCTGGACCCGGGCAGAAAGGCACAGGGAATCCAGGCTGGACCCGGGCAGAAAGGCACCGGGATCCAGGCTGGACCCGGGCAGAAAGGCACAGGGAATCCTGGCCGCCCAGGCTCCCCCATCCCAAGATGCCGGCAGTGGTGTCTGTCAGGTCCGGTGGGAAAAGCTGCCCAGTTTGAGGTGCTGAACCCAAATTCTGCCAGGCAGGAGAAAGTGTGGGAAGCACCAAGGCCGGCGGAACAGCCATCTGCCTGCTTTGTGTTCCTCGGGATGCTCAGTGAGGTTTGGCCCTTCTGCAGCTGGATCCAGATGTCACACCTGGGTTTGCTGACCTGTTGTCGACCTGTTCTCTCGGCACTCGGGAGCCATCCCAGCCCTACCAACTCCCATGCTGATCCTAAGTAGGAATAAGAGATTGATGCTGTGTTTGGAATTGGCCAAACCACCTCCCAAGCCAGCAATAGCTAGGTAGAGTCAGCTTTTAGTTTTCCTTATTTCCCTTTTTCGGATGTGGTTCCTGCCAAACCAGGTGCCGTATATAAATATATATGTACAAAAAAATCTGTTGCCTTTGAGAGAACCGTATGGAAGCTGTACTTGCAACATCAACTTGTGTCAGGAGCTTACAATATGCAGATCTGGGAAGCGGAAACCCTACACATGAGTCAACTGGCAGGCGGATGGGATTTTCTTACACTTTCTGATTGGAGATGTGCTCCAAAAAGTAATAATAAATGGCATTACAAACAGCCATGCAGTTGTGGGGAGGCTGCGTGCTGCTGCTGCTGCGAGAGGTGCAGCCTCACCAGGCAGGACTGCAGGACACGGACGGACCAAAGGCCAGAGGGAGCTGCTGAAACCTGCCCAGAAACAGCAGGATTGGTGCTGCCAGTGCCTGTGCCCTCGGCTCGCCCTGGGGGGCTGCTTCCCTGCCTTATCACTTACTAGTCCTGATTGCAGCGCCGGCGTTTCAGCTTGCAGGGCTGCGAGGGCGCAGCAGAATGTGATTTTTTTTGGTAATGAACTGCCCCAGTGGCAGGTAGCGGAAGTCGCACGGGGCTGCACATCACCCGCAGTGACGGCAGCCTGCCTGGATTTAACCCCTTTGCCCAAGCTACAAATCATCACTCCTTAATGTCGTGCACAGTCAACAGCCCTCGCTCACATATAAACAGGTAAATTTGATCAAAATGCTAAATTCAACAAACTCCCGAATCTTCCGTGGTGATTTTCTAGACCAGATGTTTTCTGTGTCTGTTCCAGCCCAGGGATTGCAATGTTGCGCTTGCAGTTGGGGAGCTGGAAGCAAAACTGCCTGGAAACTGGTAACAAACCAATGCGAGACTTCCTCCTGCTGTCATTGTTCTCAGGGAGAGAAGGGAGGAACAAACAGGATGAGAGAGGATGCTGGCTTGCTCTAATGTGCTTTCCATCCAAGAACACACAGGATTATTTGTGAAAAACACAAGGATTAATATATGCATATATCTATATATGTTCATCTAATCCTGCAAATAGACAGATTGCCCTGATCCTCATCATGAGTGCCAAGTCCCAAGATAAGCTGTGACTTAATTATGAACTATCCATTGCCTATCGAGATGGGAAAAATGTAGAGGACCCTCCTGTTATCACTGAAATAAGAAATGCATAAAGTGATAGAGGGAAGTGACAGGAAAATCCCAGAGCAGGCTGCTGTTTCCAGGCTGCTTGGAGCAAAATAGGAGCCTTGGAGGGGAGATGTGCACCCGGTGACCTCCAGAAATGCCAGGGCTGCTACGTGGGCTGTACTGGTGCCCAGCCAGGCTGCAGAAAAAGCTTGAACTGAGCAGTCATTTTTTACAGGGAGCTTTTCCCAGTAAAAAATTAAGTTTCCAATATGTTACTCTTTTAGATATGCATTTGCCAATCTATCTGTGTCTCTCTGTACACTGTTTTTTTCTGCCAGGAGCATCTTAAACAAACCTTGCAGTTACAGTCACCGTGACTCAAAACAAAGCACTCAGCTGAACTGGCTCAGAATATTTTGCCGTGAGTCATTTCAGCACCAAATTGAGTTTCCACCTGGCAGGTCCCCCCTGGGCATGGCAGCTGGACCCTGCTATGTCACACCAGCTCCAGCCAGCTCTGGCACAGCGATGGGTGAGATGCAGCATGGGCAGGGCACCACCGAGCTGAGTTACCACATCCCATCCTTCATTAAGCAATAACCATGGAAGAAATGCACAGCCCTCCCAGCTCACTCCCCACATCCCTCATCAGCTCCATTTCCATTTCTCCTGCCACAGACACTGGGGTCATTCTATGACAGGTCATTGTTTTTCCTATTCCATCTCCATTTGGAAAGTGGGGAAATGTGAAAATGCCATATTTCCTACAGGCCTTGGTGAGCAATGAGCACCTTAATGACCCAAAGCTCTGCTGTCCACAGTGGGGGACCCTGAGATCACTATTTTTGATTTACTCATTGAAGGGCATCAGCCCCCATATAAACTATCCAGGTCACTTGACCTCTGCCTAAAACTGAATTTAATTATCTAACAGTGCCATCACTGTTAATTATATTGTGAGGGGGTGTATGTAGAATGAGTAAATCTAAGTGACACATCAGCCCTTGCCCAATTAGCAACAGCTTCAGGTGTTTTGGGCTTTGGATCATTCTTCAAGAGATGATCAAGGAAAGGAATGAAGCAAACAAGGAAGCATGTTTGGGCCCCAACATATGATTTATTCCACAATAATTCTGTGACCACTTGGCCCCAGTTATTCAGGTTTCCTAAGTCCAGGCTGGTTTACCCCAGTGTTAGCCCATGTAAGGCAGTACTTAAAGGACTCTGTCCGAACTGAACAGAGAATGCTGAAAAATTTATACTCTGTAAAATGCCTAATATTTGGGGTTTTGGCTAACATGCAGCTGCGTTAAAAAAGACTCAGAGATGACTGGCTACATGTGTCCTAACCTGCATCTATTGATCTCAAATGCACTTTAACTGATTCATTATCACTTACCGATTGCTCCTCCTTCTGCTGATGTGGGTTCCTCTCCAGGGAAAGAAGCGTATTTCCATTGCATCCTCGGAGCAGAGCAGCACTACGTGAGTGAACCCTGCTGCCAGGATTTTTCCTATAGCTGTATACAAAAGAAAAATCCCCTGTAAATAGTTCATCACTCCCTTACTTGAGCATTGTGTAAGTACAAACCCCTGTAATCACTGCAATGGGGGAGTAAATGGAAAATCAGCAAGGGCTCTTTGGAAAACCCTTCCTCTACGGATTCATAGCAGGGAACAGAGTGCTGCACTCAAACAGCAAATTTCTGGGGCACCACGGGGAAAGAGACAGCAGATGGTTCACTTCCAGGAACTTAACTCACCCACAGCACCCCTCCAAGCTGCTATTCTCCCCCAAAATATTTGACACTGAAGACCGGCACTGGGTTTTCTTTATGCCCCTTCTGCTGTCGTTGCATTTGTCTTCTGAGGGCTGCCACTGTGGGCTAAAGCCACCAAGGACACAGCAGCCTAGAAGCCACCCCCAGCAAGGTGCCAAAAGCAGCGGGAGTGCTTGCTGTGCCCTTGCCTGGTTTATGTAGCTCAGGCTCCCTCTGTGCCTGGCCTGAGCTAAAGGAGGCTTCTCCAGGGTAGCAAGCACCCACACCGTTTGAGGCACCTCTGTATCACTTACCAGAATGCAAAAATTTAAATGCAAAGTTTCAGGTTTTAGATACAGCAGCGCTGTATGTAATAATGTGTGTGCCTCCCCAGCAGATGCAGCAGGAGCTGATGTTTCTCCCCTCAGCCTGGCTGTAGCATCAGGGGTCTAACAAGTCCTTTTGGCAATATGTTTTCACATTGCTATTTGGGAACAGTCCACACTAGTGATGCCAGACTTGGTTTTGTCAATTAACCTCTTTCCTTTGTGCCTCCTCTACAAAGAAAAAAATAACATTAAAGGGCAACCCTGCTCTTCAGGAGGGTGTCAGGTCTTTTATAGTCATTTAAAATGTGCCAATTGTGACTGGTTAGAAACCAATCAAAACCCCATTTTTGCACTGCTTGCAGAAAACCTAACATGGCCTTGCCCCCAGCAAACCACATCCCCACACTCCTGCTGAGGAATACTAATTTCTCCTTTCTTTGCTGAGATCTCAGGGATGATATTAGTAGGTATAAGATCCAGAATGCATGAGCTGCCAGAGTAGGGACGTTCCCCAGAACCCACCTGCCACAGCAGAGAAGTCCTTTGAGAGGCCCTGTCCATAAAGACTGGATTTACAGCCCCATCCACGGGGTGGAACAGCCGCTCCATTTGTCAAGTGCCTTTTATCAAAATTATTTATCATCCCAATACGTTCTTTATGCGGACCAGTCTGGAGCTGAGCTACCCTAAGCCAACCAATATTTATATTCTCCCTTTCCCTTTTCTCTCCTGGGTTGCCTTGCATCCCAAAGACTGCCTCAGGTCTGGGAACCACCTGACCCGAAGCCACCCCCATCTGGCATGAAGCACAGATCAGTAGAACAAGAGAAACTGGCTTCTATCTTTTGTCAAATGCAAATTGGTGAGAGTTAATTAAGACACATTTCAGGAACAGTGAGGTTGGTTTGTTTTTTTTTTAAATTATAATCTATCCTGAGGTGTGGGTAGGGTTCAACATCTCTCATCGGGAAGGGGGTTACAAAACTGGAACTGCAGTTGGCAAAGGTGCCAAGAACAAAGGTCCCACAGGGCAGCCAAGCATACAGGGTTCTCCAAGACCTGTGAGACTGGAGGCAATGCAGATCCAAAACCTTCTTGGTGTGTATATTTTTCCAGATTTCCCTTTTTTTTAATGCTCGGTGTCTTCACCATGGCTTGTGAGATTTGTTGTTCTGCAAAGAAAGTAGGGCCACAGAGACACAATGCTTCTGCCTTGTTGGGAGCAGGTTGAATAATTGCCATTTTCCCCTGCAAAAGGCATAAGTTTTTTATACACAACCACACACACACACACACACCCCCACCCCCTCCCAAAAATAAAAGGAAGGTTAAACTACAGAACAGACTTTACAAGTGTTTTCAGGCTTCCCACTCATCATCAATGATGCCCAAAGCAGAAGCAAGTCAGAAAACAACTGGAGGTACTTAAAGCAACTCAAAGTAATCGTCTGAGTAGTGCCTAAAGTGTGAGGGTTTGAGTAGGAAGATGGGGTTTGAGCCAACTGCTGTTGCCTTTCTGGGGAGGTTTTGCTCAGAGGTGTTTACTTCCTCATGCCTTCATGGAGATGTGGCAGTCTATGAAAGCACTCCTCCTGGAATTAGATGAAAATGGTTTAAAAAGAAAAAAAAAAAGAAGAAGGGGGATGTTCTAGGTCCTGTCATAACAGGGAGAAGCTTTAAAAAAGCTCATCCTAATATTTACCAAAGGTTAAACATGCTGTATGCTTAGGAAATGGACAGAGAATATCAAGGCATGGGCTTTCTGACTTGCTGAAAGTGAAAATCATTACCAGAGTGCCCAAAAATACCACTTCACCATCTCAGAGAAGAGGCACTTCAGTCTGGATTTATATATGGAAGGCCTTCTGCTGCAGGGATGAGGATGGAGGCTGGCTCCAGGCCCAGGAGGTCCTGTAGAGTTTACATACACTGATTTATCCATCTCTACCCATGGGAGGCAAACCCAGGAGGAAGGGACAAGGGTCCTCCTTGCTGTGCAGCATCCCACTGGTCAGTAGAGACCTGGGAATGAAGGAGCATCCAGGATGGGAAAAGCATGGTCACACTTGGTTCAGCACAAGGATATATAGATCAAAAGAAAACAGGTACACTTAAACAAGCTGATGACTTTAGTGTTAACATGTGATTTCTGAATAGCTACCAAAACACCAGGCAGGAAACTGTGTGGTTTTGAAAATATCTGTTGAAGGCGTTCTGCATGTTCAGTGGAGTGACTCCATCTTCAGTTAAGAAAGCAGAAAAGAGTGGGCTGATCCTCAGAGCAGGGGGGAAACCCTGCCCACATCCAAGCCTGCAGTCTGGGCTCTCATGAGTAGGTTACTACAGGGGAACCATCAGCTGGGAACAGACAGGACACTCAGGAGAACCTTGGTAAGAAAATTACATCAACCCCAAATGACAAAGGCATGACCGAGACCCAGTTCCTCTGTGCACCACTTCTGAGTAGGAGGGATAAGCCAGAAAATTTCCTTTGAAATTCTGTCCCCTACAGGCTCAAAACAGCCAGAGTATTAGAGAGACTTTAAAAAGTGTCAATATGTATTTAAGTAGCTCAGAAATTTATGTTTCTCAGTTTGTGGCTCCTAGCACAAGCAGTACTGCAGCCCGCACAGAGGTTTGCCAAGACCTTTGACACCATCAAGGGTTACAAGACTCTCAAAAGAACATGGAGATGACTGGGAAGAGACACACCACAGATGACAGCAATTGGAGACCGACTGCTTTTTCCATCACTGCTGTCTGAGGCTGTCAGAGTGGTACTTCAGCCATGTCCAATGCAGGGCTCTGGAAACTGAAACATCTACAAATACCAAACACATTGTTTGTCCATGCACTGCTCTTTTCTAACCCAGCCTCTGCTGAGGAGTCAGCTGAAAGCTGGGGCAGTGGCAAAGGCAGGAGGAGTTTTTGTGCCCTTGGATACTGGAAAAGCTCCAACCTGTCCTGACAGTAAGAATCCTCCTCTCTAGTGCCTAGAGATGCCTCCTCCCTAGTCCCGGGAGCTGTAAAAATGAGCCAGTGGTTCAGCCCACTTCCAAGTCCTCCTTGACCAAAGCTGATTGTGGTGAGTCTTGTTGATCCCCTTCCATCACATGCTTGGACAGAGGGGATAAAGCCCTTCTGTACCACACCATCTCACCAAATGCAGAGTGCAGGTGCTAACAGCCCCACAAGGGACTTCTCTGCAAAATTTCTCTGAATTATTTAGCTGCTATAGAAGGTTTCAGTGCCTTACACAACATCTTAAGAAGCAAGTTAGCCATATCCTGACAGCAAATCCACCATCCTCCACACAGGCAGGTGGTGGCTTTAGCCCTTTGTGAGCTCTCAGGAGCACCAGATGACAGGCATAGCAAAGCCTGAGTTTTGCATTTGCTGTAGCTGACACACGCTGTTCCCTGGAAGAGAATTAGCCTTTTCCTCTGCAAAACTGAGCATTAAGAGCTAGTCCAGCTGCTAGTAAATGGCAATTAGGCTGCTAAAAGCCCAGGTTGCTTGTGAAGAGTAGGACTTGAGCTCCTGAAGCACGCAGGCCCTCTTTGAGCCTGCTTTTTCATTGCTTTTTAGACTCTAACTTGATCTAGTGTTACAGCCGAGATGCAGCTGGCCTGGGATTACCCATTAAAATAATGAAAAAACCTGTAAGACAACTGTAAGACAACAATTTCTTCCAGGCATGCAAAACAGTTGTGTTCTTCCTTACAGAATTGCCTGTGTTTTGTTTCAGGTCCTGGCTTTGTAGATAAAGGAACGTGAGAACATAACGAGCACATCAGCCTTACACTGAGCTCAGATTAAGCACAGCAAAACCACCAGTGCAGCAGGGTTTAGTCAGAAAGAAAGAAACGTGGGGTCAAAGTGACATTATCTCACGTGGCACTGAAGGGAAACATCCCTTCAGTTTATCACAAGATGCTGGGCACCTGCTGAACACACCCGGGTGGGTGGATGTGCCACATCGGAAAACCAGAGAAATTCTGCTAAATTCTCTTTGCAGAAGCTGATAGAAACAAAAGTTATGATGAACAAAAAGGGGAGTGCACAAGCCCACTTGGCAAGGGTGAGCCTTCCAAACAGCATGTCCGAAGTGCTTCTGTGCAGACATTTTGCTTGACTTTTGTCCCAACCCTCACAACATTCAGCACTTTTGCAGGTCTTGGAACCACGTGTCCATATATGACTTTTAGCTCTTATTTTAAACTAAACAACTGGAAGTCATAGCCTTAGGAAAGCAATAGAGTGTGATCCCTGAGAGGGTTAAAGAAACTGAAGTTAAGTTCAGGTGACCTGAGGGTGGAGGTGATGAGATTGGTGAGGTCCCAGGTCAAGGAGACCATCCATCCAGTGTGAGGAGGGCTCTCCAGCCCCTCAGCTCCATTCCAGCCTTGCTCTAGCCTTGCCAGAAGTAAAATATTGGAAATGTGGGTGACAGCTTAGATTACGCATTGTTAGAAACAGCCAGGATAATCTGCCACCAGCTCCCTAAAAGGAAATCTTTAGCTAACAAATACGCTCCAGCCTTTTGAGCTGGCAGATAACGATGGAACAGTGGATAAAACATAGCTGGATACCAGGGAAGTGGTGCCGTGCAGGGGGGTGCTTCACCAGGCCAGAGGAAACAGTGTGGGGCAGGAGAGTTGCTCCTGGAGCAGCTTGGCCAGGAAGAGGAAGGTGGAGGGTCAGGCTTTTGGGTGTTGCAGTGTGCCACACTGCAGTGCCCTGATCTCAGGGACAGCCAGCACAGCTCGATGGCCTTTGTGCTCCTCATTGAGGGCTTCATCATGGCCCCATGTCATCTCCGTGTGCCTCCCGTGACCCTACAGCACATGGGTTTGCTAGACAGATTCAACAGTGGGTCAAAGAAAAGCTTCCTTGTTCATAGAAAACCTCTGCATGAGACATCCCTGCCCTTCTCGAGGGCAAAGAGCATCTCTGTGAGTTCCAGGCAGCTCTGTCCCGTGTAAGGCTGTGAGATTTCCAGCCCAGGGAAATGGTGAGGTTTTTGATGCCTTGGCACCCCAGGATCCTGGGAAAGTGCCCCATGGTGCTGCAATGCAAATGCATCACAGAGCTGCTGCTCTGCCATCATCACCAGTAACACAGGACAAGAAATACTGGCCCTGTTCTCAGGGTAGGAACCTTGTGGACATGGATTCTGCTCCTGCTGAGAAAGCCTCTGTTTGGAACAGCATGTCTCGGCTCATGGAGACTTCTGCTGAGACATTTAGAATAAATTCCGCACAAACCTTTCTGCTGTGGTAAAAATAACAATAATGAAGTGGCAAGACACAGAAAGTGTGCACACCGTGGAGACCAAATTTGGAATGATTTAGGTGATTCAGGCTTTTTTGGGGGGCAATAAGCCGCTAGTACAGCTCACCACATGCTCGCACAACCCGAGAGCTTGAAGCCAGCTTGAATGAATGATTCATTATTCCACACACGCTCCGGCTCCTCCGCCACTCCAGCCTGTACCCAGCTGGATCTCAGGAGAAATTCCTAGAGTGTGTAATTGTGTATAATGTGATCATCCTGCAGCAGGAAATAGGTTTGTAAGCATTCTTAGCCAGTACAATCGATGTCGCACAGATATGGTCTGCAAGGAAACAAAGTGGAGATACAAATTGCAGCGAGTCACTGGAGAGCCGACACAGCCTTCTGGGAAGGACATGTCAGGCAGGGAATGTATTTGAGCCCAAACAGTCACGGTACACGTACATTTAAAAATGTCTCAGCGCGACGGTGCTCAGGGGGAGGGGGGAGATGCTGACCTGCGAGCCCCCAGCAGCAAGGCCAGGTGTGGGGGACATCCCTTGGAGAGAGGCAGGAGCAGGCTGCAGGGGGTGCAGGAGGGATCGCGGAGGGGTTATGTGCTTTAGCTGCAGCCTCGTCCCGCAGCTCGGCTGTGGCCGCAGGGACCTGCAGGGCTCCGGCACAGCGGGGTTGGGGCTTGCAGGCTCCCAGCAAAGCGGGCACCCCCTCCTCGGGGAGCGCAGGCTGAGCCCGCAGCACCCTCTAGAGGAGCGCGGCCACCCAGCCTCGGCTTCTGGGAGGGTTTGCATCCACTGGAGAGCGATGCTCTTATTTTAGATGGATTTAATCCATCGCTGTGCACCCAGCACTGCTGAGCCCAAGCAGCACCAGGCTTCCAGGCGGTCCCTCCCGGTGCTGGAGGGGATGGAGATGAGCAGTGCTGCAGGCGAGGGCTGGAATGGAGAGGGCGAGGTTGTTCAGAGGCTCCCCAGCACACCGGGAAGCAGCACCACGGGGAAATCCACCAAGCTCCCACCTTGCAGGGCTCCAGGTGTCCCCAGCTGCAGTCGTCATTGTCTTGCTGGCAGGTTTAACCCAAAGGGGAAGGGCAGGTGTGGAGATGAACGTGTCACTCACAATATGCGGTCCCTGTAAGATGCAGCTCAGTTTAGCCCGAGCTGCAGGCACGGCTCAGCCACGGGCTCTGCATCCCCACACGCAGCTGGACCGAGCAGCTGTGCCAGGCCAGGAACAATCAGGTGGATTGTTACCTAAGAGTGACCTACCGTGAAAATTGTGGATTAGGTGGATTGTCACCTAAAAGTGACCTTGGGGCCGCTGTAATGTGGCCCCAACACGGCTTAAATTCCTCCATGTGATGAAATGCCCAGGTTACATCTGCGTGTCTCTTTCCAGCCAGGATGTGCTGGCCAACACACGGTTCGAAAAGATACGTGAGGATCACTCGGGATTCACTATGCAGGAGACATGAGACACCCATGGAAAAACATCCTGTAAGTGCTGTGCTGGTCTGTGGCCACAGCTGTGGCTTGTGGCTACAGCTGTCTTTGTTTCTGGAGCTTCCCTGTTCCATATCTGATACTGGTCAAAATGGAGCTTTTCTGTATAAAGAAAAACATTAACTCTAAATTACTTCCATATACAGTACCTAGTTCATATTTCTGCAGTTACAGTGCTTTTATATTTTATTTCACCAACCATGTACCAATTTCAAGAGAAAGCGTGTCTGAAATGTGAAAACCTAAAATATAAAAAAATCCAAAAACCAAAAAAACACCCCACAACCCAAAGTCTCAAACCCATTTTTCAAGTTGAAATTAAAAAATGCTGGGCAAGCAGCCTGAGCCCTCTCCTGAAGGACCCATTTTCTGTTTCTGTCCTGGATATACAATGTGCAGGTTCCAGCCTGTGAGTCTGCTGGGCTCTGCTGGATCCTTTAATGTCTGATAAAGAATGGAATAAGGAAGATAACCCAGGGAAGAGAGCAGAAACACTTCTCTGCCTGTATAGTGAAAGGAACAAGGATGAATCAGATAAATGCCAAAGGCAGGATACCAGAAGCAGGATAGAGCCACAAGGTGGGATTAGAGGTATGGGGCACCTCTGCTACAAGGCTGAGAGAATTGGGATTGTTCGGCCTGGAGAGGAGAGGGCTTTGGAGTGACCTAATTAGGGCCTTTCAGTACCTGAAAGGAGCCTGCAAGAAAGATGGAGAGAGATTTTTTTGAAGGTCTGGAGTGACAGGACAAGGGGGAATCACTTCTGAGAGCAGGTTTAAACTGGATATTACAAACAAAAAAATCTTCTCTGTGAGGGTGCCCAGAGAAGCTGTGGCTGCCCCATCCTGGGAAGTGTCCAAGGCCAGGCTGGATGGGGCTTGAAGCAACCTGGAACAGGGGGAGGTGTCCCTGCCATGGGCAGGGAGTGGCACTGGAGGAGCTTTAAGGTCACTTCCAACCCAAACCATTCTGTGATTCCACTATTGGTGTCTCAGTGGGTGACAGCCCAGCCTGCCTGGCCCCTCTCTCCCAGGGGACCTCAGCTCTCCCATTCCAGCAAGGATCCAGAGCAAGAGAGCGGCTGTCAGTCTGGAGGCACTGGAGCATCCATGTGATGTGTCTGCTTTAAGCTGTGCTTGGCCCTGGTGCATTCTCCAGCAGGACAGGTGGGCCCAGCTCTTACCTGAACCTCCCCTGTGCCCACACCACCTCCAGCGGCCCTCAGCTCCCCAGCAGGTGACTCCAGCTCACCTGTCCCAGCAGGACTCCAATTAAACACCCAGCCCTTGGCCCAGGGAAGGTTTCCTGGTCAGGATATTCCATATGGACAGGCCTCCTGCTGGGCACTGAGCAGCACCCTGCTGCCACTGGGCACCAGAATCTCCAGGGATCAGACACCTGTGAAGCCTCACTAACACTATCTCCCTGTCCTCCTTCCCTTTGTCCTCAAATGGGAACTCACAGAATATTTAGTTATTGGGATCAGGCTGATTATGGAGAGATTACTCATCACTGGATTCAGGGGATAAACAGTTTCCTTTGCAGAGTAATTTTTTTTAACAACTCCCCCTCCCCTTTTCTCCAAATTAATTTCCATCCCAGCCATGAGCCTCTGTGGAAAATCTTGCCATAATCATTTTGAGCTAAATATTCTGTCTAATCAATCAAAGCAGTGGAACCAATTTTGAAGCTGTCACTTTTAATTTTTCCAATAAGAAAAGAATCAAGCATTTCACTCACAGTGCTGTTGTGATTCAAGCTCTTCAAACCTTTACTCCACTGCTTCAGAGCTGCACTTGAAAATATGAAAAGCCAGCACAATTGCAGAGAAGTAAAATAAATTGATTTTTAGCAGCGAGAAGAAACCTGTTTCTTCATGTACCCTTAGACCTGGCTCACAAAACCTTTTCTTTTTTCTCTTCTTCCCTGTTTTCCTCCTCAGCACAAAAATAACTGCAGCATATTAGTGATTTCATGCATGCAAAGGGCTGGCACTCATTAAAGTTGATGTGCTATTGAGAGCTCAGTGCATAAATGCCAAGGAAGGGCCAGAGAGCAGATGTGCTGGGTGCTGGGGAGGCTGAGAGGATTCTTCCTGCCTCTGGCATGGGATTCCTGCAGCCACATCCACGATGGAGGAGCTGACCTGTGGGAGGAGGCAGGAACAGCCTCGGCACAAAAGATGGCTGGAGAAATCCATCCTGGAAAGAACAGGTTGTTAAACACTCTGGCAAGGGCACTTTGTGTTCAGGACAGGCATGGGCTGCATTCCTGCTCAGCGAGGAGCCATCAAATGGAGGCTTTGCAAGTCCTCCAGGAGCAAACAGGAACATTCTGGTCGGGGGAATGTCGGGGGGAGTTTTGCCATCGCATTCCTGCCTCCCTGCACAGTCAGTGCCAGCCATAGCCAGAAGCTGGCATTCACTTCTGCTTTTAGGGATAGATGTGAACGAAGTCAGGCCCTGGAAGAGCACTGGAGAGGGAAATCAGCAAAAGCAGCAACAGTGCCCTCGGGTTGGGCCCCTACTCGAACCCAAAACAGAACTCGCCAGATACTAACGAAAAATGAACTCTATCCCCACCAAACCCAGGACCACCATGTAGAAAAGGGAAAGGATCCTTCCTACACATGGATACCTGAACTCCCTAGGTTCAGGACCACTTCCACTTTCACATTTATTTCACACCAAGATAGTCCCAACTGTGATCCCACAGCTCTCCTGCTGCTCACAGGGAAACCAAGCAAAGCCAGCAAGACACTGCCAGCCTCAGCTGTGGCCGCCCTGTGTGACCCCAGAGCCACCTTGCTGCCATCCAGCCCCCCTGGGCTCAGCACCATGCACCCAGCAGTGACTGCCAGGTCCCACATTGCTCCTGCTTGCCCCTGTCTCCTCTTCAGGAGCCCATGAGTAGGATCCAGGAGGCACTTGATCAGCAGGGACATGCTGGAGTGGCAGCAGGAGCCAACAGTGTCGCTCAGCAGCTGCCTGATGTCTCTTACCAAACCCCTGCCTCACCCTCTGGCTCTCTTGTCTTGGTTTATTGTGTCTGTCGAGGACACAGATTGGGTTTGGAAGTTCTGAAGATGCGGAGAGCCCTCTGGCATCTGAGGAAGGAGATGAAACCTAAGAAACGGAGAAGTTAATATGTTTTCAGTTTGCAAGAGAGCTTGGAAATGCCACTGATGCTTTATTAATCTCTTCTGCCCCTGGAGGACAACAGGCAGCTGCTTCTTCCTCTCTCTCTGCTGAATTTCCTTTACTGGAAGTTACAAGAGACAGGGGCAAGTTAATTCTATTTTGGAGACAGAGCGTTTTTGTCTATGCCTTTCATAATGCTTTTGGATTATTAAAACTCCTTTAAAACACGACTTCTTAATCTGTTTAAGAAGTCCAATTTTCTTTCTATGCTGTTTCACCCCAGCAATTTCTCTCTCCCAGGAAAACCCAAATGACTCAAGTCTAGCCATTTTTATTGCAGTTCTGGGCCTTTCCCCATCACGTCCTGGCTGCTGATGCAGAGCAAGGACAGAACTCATCCCAAGGCAGGATGAGGCCCCCAAAACGAGGAGAAACGACACCAAAGGCAAACGTTCTGACATGATGATCAGTTGTATTTTCAGTCCATTAATACACATTCATTTACCAGATACAAACAGAGTGGAAAGGAAAGCGATGGTTAGCAGGAACAAGGATACAAAACTCAATTCCAGCAGCCTTCACAGAAGGGATATTCAGTGTCACAGCAGCACTGTCAGAAGGGAGGGACGCACGCAGACCTGCGCTCACACCCCAAGTGGAAGCTCTCCTTTTGTGGATTAGTTTAGCTAGAGACACAACTTTTTAAAAAAAACATTCCCAAAATGGTGACTTTTGGACACTTTTTCTCATTTCCCTAGTGGCAGAACTAGGGAAAGTTGGAATTATTTACACAGAGGAGGTTTTATGAAAAGACACTGGAAGGTTAAAAATAGAATAATCACAAATACTGGAAAATACAACAAGAAAGCAGGCAGGGAAAGGAAAATAGGAAAAAAAAGTCCCAAGAGGATAATTGCATTCAGTGGTCGATGTAGGGTTAGTGGGGCTGCTCCACTTTGATACACTGAGATTCACATGCTGGCCTTGATTCACTGCCATGAAGTCACACTCTGGTTTAAAGCAGGATACTGCAAAGCTCCTGGTTTCAGCAGGATCTCAGCAGTGCAGCAGGGATTGCTTGCTTGAAACCATTTGCAGAATGAGTGCCACAAGCTGTGACAGTGTGTGCACATCTCGTGGGGCACCCAAGGGGTGCCAAGCTCTGCTCAGATCCTGGTTTGGGCTTTTCTTCCCCTTGGCCACCACAGCACTGCACCATGAAAAGCTCTGCTGCTGGTGAGAGGGGTCAGCTTAGCCCAGCATGGATTTGGGGCTCCACATGCAGCAGGAGAGGGAAATGGTGTTACCCCACAGTACTCTCATACTTGTATGGGAGTGTCCCCACAAACACAGCTCTGTGCCCAGATACAACCCCCAACTGTCCTTGCTACAAGTGCTCAAGGCTCCTTACACTGAAACAGCAACAGCAAACCACATCTGCACTTGATTGTACAGGGATGCTCCCTTGGAAGGAATAAAGATATTGTAAATTATTCATGGAAGAGTCCCAGGCAGGCAACACCTGCACCGAGGTTCTCCCAGGGACAGCACCAGGATTGCAAAATCATGTTGTGAAACTTGATCAAAAGAAAGGAAAATGGAGCGTTTGGGGTTTAATGCAGCAAAGCTCACACCAAGTCTGGGGACAAACTGAGCTGAGCACTTCGCCTCTTCCATGGAGCACTGGAGTGGTTCTCCTATAAATTGTTTTTTAGTACAGTTCTTGCAGACGATGACATTTTATCCCTCATTTTTTAAGTCATGCATTAACTTTACAGTGAAACATTTATCCAGTCCAACATCTATACAACAAGACACATATTTTAAAGTATCAGGCTATTAAAATTTAAGGAAAGGAGTGTGAGTTCTCAAAGTGGAACGCGTTAAGGAATAAATTAAAGGGAAAAGAAGTGTTCTACTCGGGTAGAATTACAAAATAAAGTCTGAGCCTGGGAGAAGAAGTTCTCATTCCCTATAGTTCTAACAAATAAATGCCACAAGAAACAGTTGATGTTTCTGGGGTTGCTAGTGCTTGAATCCACATCACCTGTTCCAGCTCTGGGTATTGTGGGTGGCCCTCTCCAGTTTGAAGCCCACACTGGTATGACAGACTGAGAAGTAGTGATTGTTTAGGTGCAGAAATCAACTCTCTCAAAGTGTTCCCCCTCACAGGCTTCTTAATATAAGAAACAAACCTGCAGCTGACAGGACCCAAGGAGCCAGCTCCAAGCAGCACAGCCCATGGTGCAAATGAGAGTGGCCTTCACCAGGAGTGGCTCCAGCCCTGCTGTCTCTTTGGGGTGAGCAGAGCTGCTGCCACAGGGAACCTGGTGGCCCCACAAGCCCCTGGGGATGCTGGGATCTCCTCACTGTGCTGAGGCTGCCATGCACACCCTGCCTGCACCTGAATTTTACTAAATTCCTGGTACCAGGAGTTTAGCACCAACACAGGGAAGGGATGATCAGCACGGTGCCTCTGTTCCCACAGAGGGGAACCTCCTCCTGGACAGAGAGCCAACATCAGGTCTGTCTGCTACCTCAACAACAAAAAACCTTCTTAATTAGCACCTTTTCATACCAAATCAGTCAATTACATCTGCCTCCATGGCTCTGCTGTGTCACTGGGACCAGCAGCTATCACACAGTGGGCTGAGCATTGCAGAACCTGAGTGGTTTTTCCCCAAAGCAGCCTGGCAGAGGGGGAGTTAACACCCCTGGAGTCAGGAAGTCCCAACATTAGCTACCTGCCATTTCAAAACACAATGTAAGGATAATTGAACAATTATAAAAACCTTTGCTAATGTGAGCATGAGGAGAATAAGAGCACTTAAGAAGGTGACAGGTGTGTTGCACTTCAAGGTTCAGCGTATGGGTGGTGGGGTTGAACACTGTCTGACTCTGAACATGGATCTGTGTGACTGACAAGGATTCTCTGGCAGGCTGTAATTGTTTAAAGTCAGCAGCTTCAGTCAAAATAAAACAGCTAAAAGCATCAGGAGAGGAAAGCTCTGAACCTGCACTGATGTGAAATCACAGGACACCTTTGATCCTTCTCGATTGTGAATGGTCAGGGCACACAAGGCTTTGGCTCAGCAGGGGGTGACCCTGGGTCAGTTTTTTTAAGGGGAAAAAAAAAAATCAAAGGAATATATTTATGTGCTTACAGCATGCCAGGTAAAAGCATCAACCCCCTGGACTCAATCACATAAAATGCTGCACATGCACTTCCAAAGGTGAACCAGGCCACAGAAGCACCAGCCAGAATGGAGTGTAAAAGGCAACTGCATCTACAAAACACAAGGGTAAAACACTGTAGGAATGGGCTGAGATTTGGAAGAACATCTGGGGTTTGTTCCCTGTTTGGGTGATGCAGCAGGTACAGAATAAGCTGGTGCCTGTTTACAGGTCTGAACACAGAAAGCAATCAGCTAAAATGTCATGCCAGTTACATTTTGGGGATAACTAGGCGACCAGTGGGATTCTTTTCCAGTTAAAAAACTGTTGGAAGAGCCAGAAAAGGAAAAAAATAAACTCTTCTGTGAACTAAAAAAAATGCCAGTTCACTGAGCCTTTTGACCAAGGAGTGTTGGGCACAGGTATAGCCCAGCTAGGGAAGGAACCCCTGGATGCAGGGGCAGCAGAAGAGCTCAGCCTCCCACTCCTCCAGATCCAACTCTCCTTAAGTGTTTTCTAATGCTTCTTTTTCCCAGCACTGCAGACTGCCAGGAACACCTCAGGCTGGAGCTGGACATGAAACTGGGAGACATGGCTCACTGCAGGACGGAGCACGGGGTAAGAGCCAGGCTGGTGCCCACCACACGAGGTCCTAACCCAGGAACTGTAGTGTTTTTCCCAGGATGCTGGATTGAGCTGCTGCTTCTCTGCACAGGGAGATGCAAAAGAGTTTTGGGAACTGTCTTACAGCAGTGGAAAACAGGAATGTGATGCTGAGTTTTACCTCTGCTTGGGAAGACATGTCCTGCATGACTGAGCTCAAGGCTGTGGCTGGCTCAGTAACAAAGCAGAGCAGAGACAAAGCTTTGTCACCTGCTCCCCTTCCCCCTTGCATTCACACCATCCACAACTCTACACGTCAGCTCAGTCTGATCATGGTGTCAGCTTAATGGTCTTTCCCTTCTTTTAAACAGGGGGAAAGGGATGGAAATGAAAATCTACCCATATACTGCAAGATAAATGCACAAGCAGAGTGCAGAGCTGGGTTCAGCTCATGCTGGCCTTCAAGTCTCTGTCCCACTACATGCAGTGCCTTGGTTTCCTCTGGCTCTGAACACTCAGGCTTGAGTGGGAACCTTGATCCTTTCCTGGTCACACTCAGTGGGACCAAGCTGATGTGCTGTGTGTCTGCAGAGGCCAGCAAAGTGATCTCCAGCACCTCCAGCTCCACTGAGACTGCCCTCTGCCAAGCCTGAGGGCTGCTGATTGCTCCAGCTGCAATAGGAAGAGGATTTTTTTCCCCCAAAGGGACGAAGAGACCAAAATGCTGATTCTGATACAGGATTGTTAGTCTGTTTCCCTTCAAGAAGTGAAACACCTACACTTGGAAAGCTGCAGGACAGCCCAAGGCAGCAGCAAATGGCACTTCCCAACAGTGGCAGGGCTGCACGATGTGCTCTGGTGGTGTGGGGAGGTGAGATGGGGATGGTGAGATGGGGAACTCCAGCGAGCCAAGGTGCAGATACCCAAAGCCCGAGAAGCAGCACACGCAGCCCACGACTCCTGTGCAGCCACAGCACGATCACAGGACGAACACAACCACAGGATACAGCTGGCAGTGGTGACAACATCGATTGGGAGTCAGTTCCTGTCCTAGGAAGTGGCCTGCATCCTTTAGATGCTCAGAACATGCCTGAAGAAGTAACTCCTCCAGAGGTTAAACTTCTCATCTGCCATAATGTCCAAGTTTTTCTGCTTCTGTTGTCTGTTAGTGTCGATTTGCTTCAAGTTCCTCCACCAAAATCCTTAAGAAGGGCTTGGTGGAGAAGCTTTTTGTCTCCTTTCACTTTCCAAAATCCTGTATTTTTCATTAACTTCTCTCCTGAGAACAAGACTTTAAAAGGTAAAGCAGCCTGCATCTTCTTAAGTCCAAACCTCCATGGGTACCATGGACTCCTTTGTTCCGACGGAGGGAAGCAGGTACTCTTCCTCCAGAAAACGAAAGGGGAATTGTACTAAAAACCCACGAATCTTCTTTAATTCTTCTGCTGCTTTCATAGGATCATCATTTGCTAATTTGGGCTTGTTGATGAAATCACGCAGTTGGGTTAAATTGTTCACCTGGTCACTGGGAAGGCATCGAAACACCTGATCAAAACAGAAAGGAAGAGTCACCTGTCAGTGGAGGGGAAATGCAGCAATGCAGAGCTCCTGAGAAAGACCAAAGCATCCAGTGCAAATTCCCCAGGATGGGAGTGACTGAATTAACAGCCTGGAGAACAGGGAGGGAAGAGGTGTGTGCCTGTCCTCAATGAGGCTGGAGCAGGCAGAGGGGAGGCTCCAGGGCCTTTTCTGATCACTGCAAAGGCTCATTAAAAGTCAGAAGTAAAATTTGCTTCTACTCCAGTTACACTGTGGCTAATTACAAGTAGTAACTACACCACAGCCATTCACTGGAGCTAGAGGTGATGTAAACACAAGGAGAAATCTGATCTGCTGCCTTCATGGGTGCTGTCACACTCTGAGAATGCACCAGCTCCAGTTTCTTGTTCACAGCTCTTGCATCTGACACTACTCATTCCTTCAAAACATCTCTGAGCATCCAACCCCAGGAACTGGACCTGCTGTCTTCGCCCTCCCCGTGCTGCTTCTCTTATTGGCACCTGTGTGGGATGGAGGGAGGGGGAAATTGCTCCTCACCTTATCAAAGATGGTGGCATTGCGAGCTGCTGTGGCAATCCACACCTCCTTGAAGAATTTGTCACAGACGGGATCTTGGTGTTCAGGATTGAGATCAGAGCCACCAAGGACAACCCTGAAAACAAAGAGATGGATGCTCACAGAGGCTGAAGCAATGGGCACTCCCCCCTTGATAAATGCCAGGAGACAAGAAGTTTCCTTGGGACCTGCCAAACCCTGTGTGCTCCCAGCACCCTCCCACTCCCATCCCCTGTGATAATCTGTCAGCTTTAATACTGCTTGATTTTCTCCTTTTCTTCTGTGCAGTAACTGTCCAGATGGGAAACAGGGTGGAGGGAAAAAAAAAAAAAGGAAAAAGACCTTAAACTAAAAATGGCTGTGTTGTGGGCCAGATGGCTGCTCCCAGCAGAGAAGCTTCCTTTAAAAAGTGACACTGCCACCCAAGATATAGAGAATGTGCAAACGGGATCTGGAGGGGAAATACCACTTGTTTATGAGCTCTGCTAGTGAAATCCTGGAGCAAAATAATTTGCAAAATCAAGCTACCAAGCTGTGGGCAGGAGCAGCGTGAGGAAGGAGCAGTGAAACAGCAGCAAATCCAGGCCAGGCAGAGCTAAACCCGGGCAGGCAGTGGCAGCCCATTGGTTTGAAAGGCTGTGGGGGCAGGTTAAGCCTGAGCAAGCCCTGCCTGCATCCCTGCTCAGCGCCCGCATCCCGTCCCCGTGCCCGGCGCACCTGAAGCAGCGCAGCCGCAGGGACTGCGCGAACCTCCCGGCGCGGTACTCCTGCCCGTCCATCACCGAGGGCACCGTGTCGCTGTCCTGCACGATGACGGCCATCTCGCTGTCCCTCTTCCCCAGCATGCTGCGGTCGTTGATGTTGGCAGAGCCTGGGCAGGGCGGGACGAGGCACAGGCGATGTCCCAGTGCTGCTCCTGCACACCCTCCATCACCACCCAGCACACCCCCGGGGCCCTCCGACCCCTCGGCCCCACGGGGAACCATCCACGCCTTCGACCCCAACTCATTTTTGCAGGCTTCAACAGATTGGAAGAAGATTAAATAACAGCCAAGCCCAGGCCAAGGTTTTCAAGATTGGTTCTTTCTGCAACTTCCCAGATGCTTCTGCTGAAGGAGCCACAGCTTTGAAAGGTCTGAGGTGCATTTGGTTTGGACACCCCGTCACCTGAGGCAGGATGGGCTCTCTGGGTAAATCACAGAATGGTTTGGCTTGGAAAAGACTTTCAAGCTCCTCTCATTTTGACCTCCCTGCAATAGTCAGGGAAACCTTCCACTAGACCAGGTTGCTGTGCCATTCAGGGGGGGTCTGCTCCAGACCAGCTGAGGCTTTGTCCCCCCAAACAGCTTCTCTGTCCTACACAGACATCAGAAAATAGGGGATGGGGGAACATGGTTTGCTTGCAGCTGTTGGCTCCAAGGGAACAGCTAGATGCAGGGAAGGATAGGCATAATGAGGTCATTAACCCACAGAAATGACCACAACAATAAAAAAATATCTAGACACAGCTGTAAGAGACCCCCAGGCTGCAGTTAGCCATTGAGCCTTCCCAGGAACTGGGTTAACCCCAGGGAAGCCAACACCTCCAGAGGAAAAACCAGCTAAGTCCTTCTCTGTCCTTTCACCCCCCCCTGCCCAGTAGCTCCATGAGCACTTAATTTCCATGCACTCCCTCTTATGTGGAAAAGGGATGACTTCCCATCCCCTCACCAGGCAGCAGAGATGCACAGGCTGTATGAAAATCTACCCTCAAGCTTATAGGTACAGAAAATAGAAACTAAGAACTGCCTCAGGCCCCCAGACCATCCCAACTGGACCAGCACAGCTCCTGCTGTGGTATCAAACCACCTCTGAGCCACTCTGTGCACTGGAGATGGGATCTGGCCCCTAAGAGGGTGACAGAGGAGCAAACCTCACCCCAGGTCATCTGAGACCACTGCTTTGAAGGGAGGGAGTATTTCAAGTCTTGTAAAATCTAGAATTAAAGTATTCATTGGCAAAGTTGTCATTCCTGATATAACAGCTCAAAAAGGGCTTCTTTAAAGAAACAGGCTGAAATTCTGCTGCAGTGCAGAGCTCTGAGCCTGAACTCTCTTGTCTTTGCTTCATGTTCTCATAATAAATATGGTAAGAGAAGAGGATGAAATGATATCTATTACTCCCTATAGCATATTGTCCCATTCTTAGGAAATGGAGCTGATACATGACACATGTTGTCCAAACCTTCCAAATTTTACAGCACATTCTGTTCTTTCAGGAACAGATGACAAGTCTCACAAGTCTTCCTGCTAGAGCAGAGTTTGATACAAGACAGATGGACAATATTCCCTGCACTGGGATTCTCTTCACGGTTACACACAGATTTCAGAAAAACAAATGAAATGACAGCCCTCTGAATCCTTTCGTGCCGCTTGATGAATTTATGAGTTTGGTTTTTGGGTTTGTTTTTTTTTTTTTAAAGAGCAAAATATTTCTCAGGAAAGAAATCACAACACAGAAAAGCCCATGGCACTGCAGCCTGCACTGTGCACAGGGATGGGAAGGGATTGATCCAGGCCTAACCCAGTGCCCCAAACCCCTCCTGAGAGCCCCTGCTCACCGATGATAACTGTGTTGTCATCAGCAATGAGCAGTTTGCTGTGCACGTAGATGAGCTCCGTGACCAGTTTTCCTTCCAGCTCTGCATATGTTCGAAGTCCACAGAATGATATGTAGTTTATCCACTTATCTCCAACTGAAAATTAAAAGACAAGAAAACTGATGGGATGAGGGCGGTGGAAGAGAAAAAAAAATACCTTATTTACATTAAGACCCCTATGAATAACAGTTCACTTTTGACTTTCAAAAAAAATTATAAATTAACAGATAACAGAAATATTTTTTTAAAAAAAAAAGACTTGAAAATTTGCTTGTGAACTCACTGCTCTGATCTGCTGCCTGCTCAGAGACTCCCACTTCAGTGAGAAATGACCCCAGTCTCCTGGGCACAGCACACAAAGGTCCAAACATCTTACAATAAGTGGACTATGAGACTGTTTTGCTGCAGATTGTGCATAAAGGAGGCTGGAAGCAGGTGTTTTGTCCATGGTCAGTATGGCAAATGTGTCCTAATGCACTTGTGTGCAGTTCAGATTCACACCAGGACCTAGAACAAATGAGGCATTATGCACAGTCCTGGTGTTTGTGATGTGTGGGTTTTCACGGTGCTCCGATTCCCAGCAGAGCAAATTCCAGCAGGATTCCTCATGGCAAGGAAACAACTCAGAAACAGCCTCCTGCACAGGCAGGTTCTTCCTCTCCACGTCTGACAACTGCCAGAAACAAGCCCTGGGTGGGATCCACGGGGAAGGCTGAGGGCTCATGGCTCCCAGAAGCGTGACCCCGCTCAGGATGTTTTCCAAATAACACAATCCTGAGCAGCTGTGCCTGTGCCCTGCTCCTCCCTGGGGTGTTCCCCTCCTCTGGATCAGGGCTGCAGCCAGGTCTGCAATCTGACAAGTGGTCATGGCTCATGTGACCCCACGGAGCTTGCCATGGCAGGATGGTCAAGGAGGAGGTCACTCACAGACCCATGAGCCTGTAGAACGTGTTGTAGATGCATCCATCAAGCAGCAGTGTCCAAAGTAAACAACACAGAGGAGAGGAATAAAGCTCTTACCCTCTGCCTTCAGCTGGCCCAGGATGGAGTTTTCCCCTCGGCACATGGTCCTGGAAAGAAGGTAGGCAGCCATCAGCATGTGCTGGAGCAGAACCAGGTGGGGTAAATCACAAACACAGATGCCTCTCACACAGCAGGAGAAACAAGGTGCTTCCAGAGCACACTTTTTTCCCAAATGACTGTCAATACATCAAGGACTGCTCATGTTCCAAAAGGAGCTCATACCAACCCACAGAGAAGCTGGGGAGCACTTTTGCCTTCTAGAACACATGGCAGTGATGCAAACATGTGATAAGCAGGGCTGCTGCCCTCTGTGCCAGGCCTGGTGTGAAATCATTTTAAGAAAAACGTCAGCATGCACTGAATGCCAGGTCAGGGAGTCTGTGTGATTATGGCTGGGCTGGAAAAGCCACAGCTGGAATTCCACTCAGAACCAACCAACCCACGGGCAATTTCTCAAGACCTATGGTTGCCCTTGCAGGAGGAAGCTCAGGCAGAAGGGTCAGGGGGATGTGCTACTTTCCATCTGCTTGTGTCCCCTGCCCCACCTGTCCTCCTGGAGGTGCAGCAGGACTCCCACAGACCAGCAGACAAAAGGGATTTCACTCTGATGGAAAAAAATCTTGGGCCATTTTGCCTTCCTCTACATTTCCCAGCACAAGGGCTGCCCAGCACTGCTGCATCTCAGTCCTTCCTGTAAGACCTGCTGGACTACAAGTGCCCCCCCCCGCCACCCAAAACATCCATCCTGGAGTAGGGGAATCACACTGGGGAAGATGCCATTGCCTGCATGGGACCAGTGAGCAGAACCAGGCCAAGTATTGGTCAGAAAAGCAGATCTGGGGGCAAATCTTGGTCAGCAAGTCTGGTTTAATCAGCTAAGTGGAAAACAAATCATAGAATAGTTTGGGTTGGAAGGGACCTTGAAGCTCATCTAGCTCCAACCCCCTAGGCAGGGACACCTCCCCCAAGCCCAGGCTGCCTAAAGCTCTGTCCACGCTGGTCACACTGATGGCAGGTGGGGCTTGGGGACCCCCTGCAGCAGAGGAGGTGTCCAGGGGTCTGTGCCACCCTGCCTGTGGTACCTGTAGTTGAAGTGCATGATGGCCTGCAGGGCGTTCCCCCCGCCCGTGGAGATGTCCCCTTCAAAGCCCGGCAGCAGCGGGATCACCACGTACACCCGGAAACGCTTGTTCTCCCTGGAAAACAGCACAGTTTGGGGGAATATCAGCCTGGGAATGTTACATCAGCCTGGAAAGGTCACAGCTTGGCACAATGTGAAGTCAGTTCAGTTTCACTTCCCCTGAGCTGACCGATTTGGGTCCCATCCAAGGCCACCACACAAACTTTAAGGGAGCAAAGTGTGAAGTGCATTTGCAGTTTCAGGAAATCATCACCTGCCATCAATACTTCTGTGAGTGCCCCTTCAGGAGGAGAGGGAATAATTTGCTCTCATCAGAGAACAAAAGAAGCTAAAGGAAAAGAAACATTTTTACTGAAATTCAGGGGCAGGCTAAGGATTTTTCAGATTGTGCCTGCCACTATAAAAGTTTGAGCACCCCAATAGTCCAGTCACACTGATACTGGTGCAGACTGGTGTGTAGGACTGCCTGGCAGAGCACAGCAAAGCTTACAGAGCACAGCCAGAAACCCAAAATCTAACCCAATGTTCCCACTGCTTCCTGGCTTTCAGAAGTCAGAAACATCACAAAAGGTGGAAAAAGCTCAGGGCACAAGCAAAACATTGATCATTCGGGGAAGGCAGATATGCCCTTGATACATCACAGCACCCAAAATCTCAGTTCCAGAGTTCTCCAAACTAATCCATACCCTAACCATGATCCCATTCAGAACAAAAGCTACAACTGTGGCTGGCACTGCTTGGGGCTTTTCTCAAAGCTCTCTTTGGGTTTCCTCTGCTGACAAATGCCAGGTGCATCTGCTCTGAGAGCACTTTCCAGGTGCCCCTGGCTGCTGGGAATTCCCTGCTCTGTGCCCCGGAGGAGGAGAAGGACGAGGATAATGCTCCATGGAAGGATGCTGCCGCTAGATGGCAAACACAGTTTGATCAGCACAAAACCATTTCAGAAGCACTCTGAGGGCAAGCCAGTCTGCAGTTTTTGTAAGAAGTATTCCTTCCTCAGGCAAATCATGCCTGTGAATTTAGGGGTGTGGGAATTGTGAAGCACTGGGGTCTCACCTGAGCTGGGAGAGAGACAATGAGGGGACCTGTGTGTCTTTCACTTCAACCACTGCTTCCTTCCAGCTGTGCTGGGCACTGCAGATTGGCTCTGGTTTGCCAGCAGAGCTCAGAAACAGTTAATGAGGCCTTACCCAGACACAAGAGACTCTGAAACCAAGTCTGTTTGTATCATGAGAAAGGTCTACCAACAAAAGCATTCCCCAAAAAGCTGCTTGTTTGTGTAAGGACAGTGTTTATTAAACTGCTTAGAGAGCCACCCATGAAAAAAAGAGGAAACCAAGAAAAGAACATTATTAATAACATCAGTAGAAAATATTTAGTCTAGAAGAGTGAGAAGTATACAAGCCCACTACAGACCTTAATTTATAATGAAATGCTGTTTTCCTGGGGCAGTTTGGAAAAACAGCATTATGATACAAACCATTTAGGACTGAATTTACTTTTAATCTTAGCTAATGCAGACTTTGAACCCTATATTCAGTTAGGAATTGCCAACATTAAGCCAGCACAATACTGGCATATAACTGGAGTAATGCAAAAGTGAGCATCACATCTGGAAATGGGTCACTAAGAATCCGTGTGACCCCTTTTGTGACAGACTTTTTAGCATCTGGACATCCCTTGCACAAACTTTATAGAAGGGGAAAACCTGAACAGATTACCTGGAGAATTTGCTGCTGCCTCAGTAGCATTGCTAACAGAAGGCAACTGATGCAAAGGACCTGTGGTAGCTCCCAAAGGCAATCCAGAATGGCTTTCCAGGGCGATATCAATGGGCACAGAGATCACAGGATCAAGGCATGGTTTGGGTGGAAGGTGCCTTAAAGCTCCTCCAGTTCCAGAGCCCCCTGACATGGGAAGGGACACCTGCCATTATCCCAGGTTGCTCCAAGCCCTGTCCAACCTGGCCTTGGACACTGCCAGAGATGGGGCAGCCACAGTTTCTCTGGGCAACCTGTGACAGGCCCACCCCACCCTTACAGTACAGAATTTCTTCCCAATATCCAATCTAATCCACCCTCTTTCACATCAAAGCCATTTCCCCATGTCCTATAACACATGCCCTTTTCCAGAGTCCCTCTTCAGCTCTCCTCTAGCCCCTCTAGGCACTGGAAGGTGCCCTAAGATGCTGTGTCCAGCTGCCTCTGAGCCTCAAAGCTGCAATACAAACACAGGAGCAGCATTTCCAGCACTGGCACTGCTCCTCCTTTACCACAGGTGAGAAAATCCACCCCATCTTTTCATCCTTAGCTAATTTCCATTATTTGGGCTATTCACTGCAGCTCACACAGATCACAGGCAACTCCACCCCGTTGTTAATGGCACAGCAGATAACACCCAGGCTCTCCCTGTTTGAATAGTGCCCCTTGTTCCAGAGTGCTCTGAACAAAGCCTGGCCCAGGGCAGCTCCTGTGGCCTTGCAGACACTTCCTGTGCTCTGGTGGCTGTCTCAGGTTGCCTTTATCCAAGTGGGAATTTCCAAGCTCAAGTGCCAAAAAGAGCACAATTCCTGCAACCTTGGAGAGAGGACCACTGGAAAAGCAGGCCCTGCAGAATTCTGGACAACTACAACATGGAAAAAATATTCCATGCAAGAAAACATCTCCGTGCATGGCGAAAAAGCCCGTAAGATATGAAAGGGGTAAAGTTTAGTAAGTTTTCTGTGTATCAGCCCAGAAAGAGCAAGGTACAGTTTTATACTGTGAAATGTATGTCTCAAAGAGACTCCAGGGGAGCAACCTTAGGCAAGGCTGCCCAGGATCAAAGTGAAGACCTGTGGCATTAATGTTAACACAGGGTTAGGTGTGCTGAAGGAGTGTCTGAAACAGGGTTGGATTCAATTCATCCAGGAACAATCAACGGTCCCCTTGCAAAGCCTGGAGGTGGTGAACACCCTCCAGCATGTACCAGAAAAAGTTGTTCAAACAACAGCAGAACCCTGCAGTCAAATCCTCAAAATGTGTTTGCTTCCCTGATTTGAAGCCTCTCCTCTCTAGATGATTTAAATAAACCACAAATCCCAGTTCACCCTTCCCACCCATGAACTTGCCTGACCACCCAGCTCAAGGCAAGCTGGCAATGGAGCAAAGGTGTCACTGAACCAGAGCACAAAGGACTTGCCTTTGAACGTGTTCCATAGTTAAAAATACATTTACATTGGGGTGAGTCCAGAAAATCACTTTCTGGATGCAAAGAAACCACTCGGGAGTCTCAATCCTGCAAATGCAGATGCTTGTCCCCATCAGTTCTGCATTGGCATAGCCACTGTCCAGCTGTGCCCACTGAGAGGTTAATTTTTTGCACCACACCATGGAAATGCACCTGGAGACTTCCACTGCCTCATTAAGAACAGGTTACCTGTGAGCTTTAAGAATCCTCTGAGCAATCGCATCACCAATCTTGTTCCAGACAACTTTGTCATCAGCACAGCTAATAAAAAACTGGTTCTGCAGGAAAAGCAAGCAAAGCTACTGTCAGACACTGCCAGCAACCAACCAAAAATATTTGCATGCTTCATTTCAGACCAAGAGCAACTAAAGATATAGCTGAGTTTGTGTGCCATTGGAGTGGAGGCTTTTTACAATTATGATTAAATGATATGTGTGTCTGTGCTTGCTGAGGGAATGAATTAGTCCTTATTAATAATGTAAAGAGCAACCTAACAAGAGGCTAAAAAAAAAATAAAAGAGGAGAAAAAGCACCTCCATTCAGCCAGCACTGAGTGTCACTCTGACACAAGAGATTGCTGCAGCTGAAGGCTGTGTGGATAAAGAGCTGCCCTGTGAGTGGGAGGTTTGGGCATTCACAGGGGACACTGCAAAGCCACAGAGGGGACAGGGAGACTATTGCACAGGCCATGAAAGCTGCTGGCAATTTTGCAAAGAGCCTTATAAGGGAGAGGTCTACTTTTTCCCACCTCATGGTCAGAAGGCTGTCAGGGTACACAGCCAACAGTCTGGCCTGAAGACCACTGAAGGTAATGGATCTGTCTAAATGCAGAAAAACTTAGGACTAAACCTCAAGAAGTAATGGGTAAGCCATGCCCAGAGCATCAGGACCCTCCTGCCTGCCCTCCCTGCCACTGACCTCTATGTAGATGTAGTGCTTGCTGTTCTCTATCACGCTGATGTAGGCTTTGTGGATGGACTCCTCGTGGTATTTAATGCCAGCAGACCAGTCAGCAGCAGAGCGGATCACCTGCAAGCAAGAGAGAGACACCTTCAGCTCTGTCCAACCAGGACAGCACCATGGCACCTGAATTATCCCTGGCACAGCCAGGCTTTCACTAAACAAGGTAGTAAGTGCAACATTTATACTGCATTTGTAATTATGAGAAAGGACATTCAGAAATAGCATTAATGCCTAACAATGTTTTGATTATAAATATAAGAGCCCTGTCCCACTGCTGTACCAGTGCCCTCTCACACCGGAGCAGCTCCAGATGCTTGTTCTTGCTTAAGGTCTTATGATAAACTGCTTTTAAAACAACCTAAATTTCCTAAGGATGCACATCCCCATCAGTGATCTCCTCCCAGCACTTTAAAGCTGGTCTCCAGCTCGGGCACGGTGTTTTTCCCCCAAGGAGGCTGTACAGAATCATACAGTCAGTCTGATAACGCAGGCTGTGCCTTTATCCTCAGCACTCAAGGTCATTTGTTTCTTCTGCCAAATTCTTGCACAAGCCATCCCATTTGTGATATGACTTTTAAAATTCATTGTTCAGCTGCCCACATTTATTTCTTAGTTTTTACTGGAAATCCATTTTTAAAGTAGATTCCTATCCCTCCGTCCTGCAGTTTTTGTGCAAGAGAGCCAAATCAACATGAGAAACAACTTCTGTTTGAGCTCTGGGCCAGACTGAGCAAGCCCCACAGCAGCCAGCATCCCATCCCCCCCAGCCAGAGATGCTGTGGTACCTCCTGCTCCTGCACTCTGAGTCAAGAGGCAGCCACATTATGCCCCAAGTGATGCTTTCCTAGATGGAAATGTAGTTTTTAATTAAGTGCTGGCAGAGTAAGTGCTTGGAAGAATAGTTACTTAGTATTAGCCTCTGTCTTTAAACATTGTCAAGACAAAAACATTGAAACAATAGCCTTAAAATATCTCAATATAACCATTATACTAGAACTCGGGGCCAGTCCCACACAGCACAAGATCCAGGGGCTGGGGATCTGTGAAATTTGTGTCAGTTCCAGCAAAATCCCGATCTCTTGGGAATCGACCAAACCAATCCTCTCATCTCCAGAGCATCTTTGGAGGTGCCACTCAGAGACATTGCTGTTGAACAGCAGGTGACTCTTGAGCTACTTTCTTCACCTGGACAGGACCTTTCGCCCATTTTTATCTGTTTTTCCCAGTGAAAAACAGGCCCTGCAACTCTCGGCTGCTCTCTTGGCCAACAGGAGGGTGCACTCTGCAGTCTCCCAAACTGAGCATCAGGGTCACAGATGCTGGAGTGAGGGAGCCAGCCTGAATACAAGGGCTGTCACAGCCTTTAGAAGTCCCAAACTGCTGCCCTTTGCCTGCATAAGCCTCTGCAAGGCCATGCTGCTCGTTCTCGAAGGTTTTCAATCACTCATTTGGTTTACAAAGCCAAGGCTCACTGCTCCCACTCGTCACAAGCTGAGCACTGCTGAAACCACACTGAGCGCCACTGCAGACTCAGATCTTGAACAAAATTCCACCACTGGCATTAATAGGCTGTTACAGGCATTAATAAGAACAGAAAAAACAGCTTTTCTGGGTAGAAAGCAGGCTAATCCTTCCATACACGGCCTGGATTGGAGCTCACAGCACTTCCACTCTCACCAGCACAGTGATCTGGAACTGCACTTCAGATGGTGGAAGATTGCAGCTTTCTAGTGCACAAAGTTTGATATTCAATTTTTTTTTTTTTTTTGTTAGTTAACACAACAGAACCATCACTCAGGACCATCCCTTTCCAGCACCATGACTTCCCCAGTGCATCATCAACCTTGCCCTTCCCTACATTCCTCCTCACCCCTCCACATAACTGGCACCCCAGCTCACTCCACACCCCGGGCTGCCCCTATTAACAGTGCCATCATCCCTCTGCCTCACTCCAGAACAATCTGGCATGGCTAATTCCAAAAAGCTGGCACAGCATTACCCAAATAGCTCCCAGCAGGTACAACCTCAAATCCCCATGGCAAAGGGAAGAAGAGGTGTCAGAAAACATTGGGTGGGACAGCAGAATGAGTGTAAGGTGTTGCATCTTGGACTTCCTCAAAATAAAGTTATTTTAAACAGGTCTGCAGCCTCAGGGACAGGTGAGGAGTTGGCAGGACAATGCCACCAAGGCAGCATCCCATGGAGACACAGCTGTGGCACTCACAAACATACCCACACCTGGAAGTTTGCTACACAGCCCTTCCCTTATCACTGATGTTCCATCTCACACTTCTGGATGCCTCTCTTTCCTGTCAAGGTATTTAAGGGCAGCTGGTTCAAACCCAACCTGTTTCCTGGGGAGAAGAGGGCACATGCTGCCCAGCAGAGCACCTCCCATCCAGAGCTGGAGTCTCCATGCTCCTGCCTCTCCCTCAAGCCTCTCCATAGCTTGTCATCCCTTTAATGTCTCTAACTGATACAAGGGTAATAAATGTGATGTTTGCTGAGGGCTAGTGCCTAAACCCTGAACAATGCAAGCTCTCACGAAGACTTCAAAGAGGTGAGGGCGTCAGCTGCTGCCAGGGCATTAAACTTTCATTGCATTTCCATCAGGAATGGGATGTTGCCTCACCACATCACATCTTTTGCAACACTGGCTTTGGCAGATAGCTGCAAACTCTGGAGTGGAAATAAGGAGATGGAATAGTGGAAAAAAAAAAAAAACAGGCACTGCCTTTGGCAGATCTCTGTTTGACTCTTGCAAGAATCAATGTGCTCTTGCAAAAATCATGTTGCTTATTGCAAGCAAAGCCCTGAAGTTCAAATGAAAGAGGATGAGAGACGATGCCTGACTCCTTTTCCTCCTTCCCAGCCTATACCTCCACAGTGTTTCCCACACACACTGCATTCATCCTCCCTGCCCAGGGGAAAGCCCTTGTCAGTGTCCTATCCTCCCAGATGCTTTCCTACTCCTCTCCTCTCACAGAGTAGAGCAAAACCAGATGGTACAATGAGGTTGGAATCTGTTACTGACAGGTCAATGGTTTGGGCTTGCAGCAACATTGCAATCCCCACAGATCCTTTGTGTTTTCCCTTCCTCTGATCTGCCCACAATTGAAGACAGATTTGCAAACAAGGTCAGAAACAAGAAACCCAGCAGCCAGGCTTTCCTCAATCACCCCACAGCCAAGGACAGTCCTGGGATGCTGGATTTTATCTTGGGGCAGTAACTTCTGCCTATGAAATCCCTGCACAGTACTCAAATGGGGATAACAGAGGTTTGGCTGCTGGCCAGCCAAATGATTCAACATTAAGAACAAGAATATTGCTGTAGTTTTCCTGGATAAAAAGTTGGTTAAAGATTTTAAGATATCTGCTTATTTCTGTGCAGAACTCTATCACTGAGACGAGATGTGAGCACTTGTGCCCTCTGCTCCAAAATTAATAAACTGGACAGGCAAGAGGCTGATATTCCTGTGCCTGCAGGAAAGGAGAAATCACACAGGGATGCCCTGATGCACACTCTGGGAGCTCCAGACAAAGGCAGCCAGGAGGGGGAGTTCAGATCCAAGCTGCTGGTTGTCCTCCCCTGTCCCCACTTCCTACAGCAGCCAAATCTAAAACCTCCATCAGGAGGAGAGACTGAGTCACTCACAGATTCGCAGTGGGACTTCAGGGATGCTCAGGGCACTTGTGTCACCTGGGGACCAAGCAAAGTGAGGCCAGTGCAGGTATCAGGGAGGAGACAGTCAAAATTGTAGTATGTGCATGCAAATCCCTGCCTTGCACCTTGAGGATGTCACCCAAAATTCATAACCCAGCTGAAGCAGCCTGGGGAGCTGCACCCAGGCAGGGTGCCCCAGCCTGGACAGAGGAGCCCCCCTCACTGCTTCCACCAGGCTTGGCACTGCAAATCCTCTTCCCCACCAGTTGTCCCTCATACTGGTACATTTCAGGACAACACATTTGCAGCCTAATATCATCTAGTTTTATTTATCTGGCTACACACAGTGCTATTTTGACAGATGCATAAATAAGAAATGAGCAAGGTAGTTTCAAATGAATAATTTACAAGACAAACCTGCTCTCTTTTTGCTGTTTATGGCATCACTGAGAGCAGCCCCTTATTTCCTGGCTGGATCAGTTATTTGCAAGGCCTCAGCAATGTGGTGGCCAGGCTGGTTTTCCAACTGCTCACCCATCACTCAGCACTGGAGCCTGCGGATTCCACAGTCACCGTTTGAGCTCCATCCTCCTCTCCCACGGCCTGAAGACCTGAGCCAGCAGCTCTGCAGCTGGACTGAAGGGAAGCTGCATCTAGGTTGTTCTGAGTTTAATTTCTCCTTTGGGAACTGCTTCCAGTTCTGTAATCAGTAGAGCTTAACTTTTTGCTACAGCAAACCCCGTGATTTACACGTTGTGGCTTATCTTGCGGTTAAAGCGTGCTCAGGGGACACAAGCCCCATCACTTCCATGAGAACAAGATTTCCCAAAAAGCTCACGTCAGACACAGACAGGGAGGCATTTACAGCCACAGGGAGCAGGCTGATGCCTGAAGGGGACTATTTCCAGCAAGCTGGGAGCCTTGCTTTGGAGGCTGATGTAAAACACCCCAGACCCCTGACACACAATCCCTGTGCTGCTCATCCCTCACACCACACAGAGAGGAGCAGACAATGCCCTGGCAACCTACAAACCCAGAAAAAAGCATCTTATTTCACTAAGCTTCCCCAAGCAGTGCTGTCATCTGGGCAGACCACTCCTTACAAAGAGCAAAGTCATGCATTTTTCCTGGTTTTGGTCTAACTGCTCTTACTTCATACATCTTTCATCCACAGAGACATACAATGGTTTTGCTGCTTCAGCATAACTATTTAGACTTTGTACTCTTCAACAAGTTTCTATTTCTGCTGGGTAACAGCAGTATTCAAGTATGAGCACTTCACAGAGCAAACTGGGCTTTTAAACAGAGGTATCTTGGCAGTTCTGACTGTGAGACTGATTGTCACAAACCAGACTGTGGGCTGACTGTGTGGAACTGCAGAGGACCCACAGGGGTGAAGGGCTGCACAAGAAAGTGCAGATGAAATTCAAGGCAGAAAGCAACAGCCCCAAGACTCCACTTAATGCTGGGCTCTCACTGACCACCACCCGTCTGAGCGAGGCGTCAGGGCCTGGCAGACTGCTCTGAGATCTCAGATAAACACTCAGTGGGTAACCTCAACCCATCAGGCCTTCTCAAATCATAAAGCCCAAATGTTATGCGTGAGATAAAGAGCAGCAGAAAACAAACCATAAAAACACACGGCTATGCAAAGTCATGGTGTTGCCACCACTTGAGTACTGTATACACTTTGGTCCTCTTACCTCAAATGTGGAGATATAAATTAATGCCTCTCTATGAAAAAAGTTGCATTATTCCATTGCAATTGAGGATCTGACCACCTAATCTGCAAGTTGAATTAGACAGGAGTTTTATATCTTATTTGCAGAGGGTCAGTCAGACTTCCTGGGAGGATACAGAACAAGCTCTTTCAGGAGTATGAGAGAACAACACCATCAATACTCACCTGGACTGTGGCAGGAAGAGCCTCAGGCACTTGATACTTCAACTCATTGGCAGTTTGCTGAGATTTTGGCAACAGGAATGGGTAGGACAGGGACCGGTATTTGGGTTTCATAATCTGCACAGGGGGGAAAAAAAGCAGATAAAGAAAAAATGCTTGAAAAAATGCTGATAACAGATAAAGACAAAATACTTGCAACATATCAGAACAACACAGAGATAAAACAGATGCCTACAGAGGGCAGGGGGATGAGGCAAGACTGTGCTTACCTCCATGCCCTCAGCAGTGACACCCACACCCACCTTGGTGAAGTTCCAGCGCTGGATGAAGTGCCGGGCGATGTCGCGCGCGGCTCTGCCGTGCACCACGGAGGAGATGTCGTGCCAGGGCATCCTCGGCGTGGTGTATCTGTCAATGAAGTCTGTGGGACAGAGGAGCATGGCTGAACTTCCTCAGACAAAGGACATGATTGTGGAAAAGCACAGTGTCCCCCCCTCCTCAGACTGAAGTTTCTGGGACATGGCACCAAGCACACCCAAGATGACTTGGACTGCAACAGCATAATTGGCCCTAAAACCCCTCAAAGGGAGTTTTGCTGCTTTTTGCCTAGCAGCCAAACCAAACCAGCCTTGTTACCTCTGGCTGAGGCCAAAAAGGTGCAGAAGAAAGTTTGGGGGAATGCAAAGACTCCCACTTACCAGCAAAAGGTTTGTCGAGTTGAACCCAGTCTTTAAAGACAAAGTTGCAATAGTCCTTTCCGTGCCAGAACCTGGTTTCCCCGAGCAGTTCTCCAACACCCGTCTTCAGGCTACGGATGGATCCCTTATCTGTCCCAGCAAACAGAACAAAAACATGCTCCAAGGTCATGGCCATCCACTGCACACAGCAGTGAGACACTCACAGCCATGGAACAGCTCTGGTGGGACCTGCCAGGCCCAGGCAGCTGAAGCTGGTTTCTCCCTAGTCCTCCTGTTGCTTTTAAGGGATATATGTTAGTATTTTTTCTTCCCTATATTAGTACTTTTTATACAGTCAGCAGAGGTTATATATATAGGAGTCTGTTATGGAAATGAAAAGCAGATGCTGAATTTTATCTTTATCTACCTCACCCTATAACCATTTGCCTTTCCCCAGTTCTGTAACATCTAAATATTCCCATATGGCAGACCACATCATGTATACGATCTACTTAATATATTTTACAATAACAGTGAACTAATTCCACCTTTTTTCTGCTAGAGAGTTTATTATTTTGCCTCTCTAGCAGGGTATATCTCCTCTAATAGAAGTAGTCTTCATTATCCAGAATGAGATGTTCATGTCCGCTCATGAAGTATTGTGGGTTTTCTTCATTTTTTTTTTCCAAATAGCAGTGTCATTTTTGATACAATTTCACATGTCGAACAAATGGATCCTGAATTCCAGATTCATGTTGATTAAAAATGAACTAAAATACTGCACACAGGGATATTCCCTCCTAACAGGATCCCTTTTCCAGAGCATATATTTTGGAGCAGTGACCTCTTTTTCCTGGCTCTTAAAAAATTCAAAAATGTTGGTCTAGACCATAAGCAGTTAACTGGTGTTATTTCCTGACCCTGAGAGCAGACTTCATCTGTGACACCAAATACTAATGCAGTAATTACACAGCAATGCCACGAGCAGAAACCTCCTCCTAACCCAACCACGCCACCAGGTAACCATAAAACCCCAGGGCACACAGAAAAACCAACTTTCAACAGTCAACAAAACACACACTGGCAGCAGCACAAGACCAGGGGACACAAAGCAAGCCCTGCCACGCCGCTGTGACCCCACCGAGCCGAGCTGAGCCAAGCCATGCCAGCAATGCCATGCAGCAGGTTTGCACCACAGCTGCCTGGGAAGCTGGAGCTTCTGTGAGAGTCCAGGTGGAGCTGGGGAATCACTGACTCGGGGTGGGAACGGGAATGGTGGGACAAGGCCAGCACACGCTCCATGTGCTGCACTCCAGTGACTGCACAGTGACTCATGGGTGAGCAGGAATGGCCACAGGGGACACTGCACAACATCTCCACAAAGACATGAAGTGCTTTGTTGCCTGCCACTACTTTGTAACCAGTATTTTATAACTGGCAATTAATGCCTTGGAGGAAGATGCTGAAGAACTGCTCCTCACTCTGTTCCTGAACCCAAAGGCGTCTTGGAAAGGAACCACACTGGGACAGGCCCTTCCAATACCAATCCAGAGATGGGAACAGCTCAGTGCTCACAACCACCCAAACTCCTGTCTCAATTGATGGTGCTTTCCTTGGTTTTAATTAGGGGCCAAAGGGGAACCCAAATCTTTGTCCAAGCATAGGACTGGCAGCAGCCACTCTGCTGCTTCCTCTCTCTGTTTGCATGTCTTCCTGCATCAGGCTTACTTTAAAAATATCCTATACAGAACTTCTCAGTTCCAGTAACAGCTCTTTCCTTTACAGGATGAGAGCTGCTGAAATCATCACGTACCAGAACCAGAACTATTTCTGCAACTGTTCCCTGTCGTCATTATTGTAAATTTTTTGTTTGCTCATTTGGGGCTTTTTGTTTGATTTTGGGTTTTTTTGTTGTTGTTATTCTGGGGTTTTTAATTCTTATTTATTTATGCTGCAGCATTTGTAGTTTCTGGAGAAGGCTCTTCTGCCAGGCTGCCCACAGAGAAGGGATAAGGATGCTGGGAGAACAACAAGCAGTGAAGGCTGATCCTGGCACCCAACCTCACTCTCACCATAGTTATAATGCAAAAACATCAGCAGCTAAAGCCTGAAGGGGTCCAAAGCTCTGCCTTCCTCCACTTACCCTCCCGAGGCTCAGCGAGCCCCTGTTTGGATTCACTGTGGTGATGGAACATTTTCAGATGGGGCCTTAAACTCTGGATTATATTCGGTTGGCTCCTAGGGGAGTTAGAGTAACCTGCAGAAAGTCAAGATGCTCTATTCATGGCAAAACCACACATCCACCTCTGTCACCCTGGTGCCTGCTCCTGCCTGAAGACACCCGACAGGAACTCAAACCAGGTGTCAATTTGCTAGAACTGTGAGCAACTGCCAGGCAAAGGACCAAATTCAGGACCCAGCTGGTTTTAACCCAAACAGATGTAATGAGGTACAAAGCCATGGCAGTGCCCTGAGCTGACTGCAACCGAGATCCCCAGCAAGAAGCCAGAGGCAAGAGTAAGATCTGCAGGGAGAGATGGAAATTACAGGAAGTTCCCACATCTTCAGGAGCTGAGGATTTCATGCTGGAACAACTGCCAAGCTGATCCTTGTAATTTTAGCACTGAAGTTATCTTTAATGTCAGGAATTAAAAGCTGCATTTAAATATTCAACTGTTGAACAGACTTTCCCCTCTAGTAAGTGGGTAAATTTGGAATATTTCCATTTAAATGATTTTATTTAAAACCTAGCTTTTAACATTAGTCTATGAGAGGGGATAACCCCATTCAGAAATTATTTGCTTGTTATAATAAAACCAAGTTGAAAAATGAAAGATTCAATTCCGTCTTGCAGGAACAAAAACTTTCCAACAATACAAACATCAAGAATCACATACACTGTATCACATCATCAGACGGGTCATAAAAATTGCTAATTAGTGAAATAAAAAATCCACATAAAACCTTTCTTCTCTATTTTGCAGTGACATAAATTTACATGGTGACTACACACAGCTATTATTCTCATAGTTAGGTAACTTGTCAACTTTCCTTCCATACAAAGAACACATTGCCCTAGAAATCATGTGAATGTGCACAGACACCCACCCACCCACCTCCACACATCCTTTATATACATTATTTAGCTGAGCATCACTCACTTGACTCACTGTCGATGCTGCTGACGCTGTCAGCGTGGTGAATGCCGTGCTTGTGCAGGTGCTTGTAAATACTGAACCTTGAAAACTTTTTGGGTTTTCCTATTCCTTTCATTTTTGATGTGTCTGGGGCATCGTCAGCATTCCTCTCAAACAAGTGGCTCTCTGCAGCCAGAGCTTGAGGCTGTGTTGGGACACGTTCAGTCGACTCTGCTGCAGACTTAAAAGACACAAGACATGGCTGCAGGTCAGGTATGAAGAGGTTCCCCTTTAACTACAGATTCTCATGCAGATCAGTGCTCAGAAACAACTATGAGCCAAATTTTGCTCTGTGACAGACATACCTTGGTGGGAACTGGGCATGCTTTCTGGGGAGAGGCTGTACTGAGGAGGGACTCGCCAGGAAAGCCTAATAATATTAGCAGCATTTGATTCCATAAATTTACTCTGGATTATTACTCCCCTTGAAATTCTCATTAACCTAGACCTCTCAAATTCTGTTACATACATACCCAGGGTAGCAGAAAGCCCAGCAAACAAGGCAGCTGCTGAGGGCACAAACAACAAAATTTCAGAGCACTCTGCAAGTGCTTAGTCTTAATTTCTACGTTTTGTTAAGAAAATAGAGGTTGTCCAGAGAAGTCATGGATGCTCCATTCCTGTAAGTGTTCAAGGCCAGATTGGACAGGACATGGAGCAACCTGGTCTAGTGGAAGGCATCCCTGCCTATGACAGGGATAGGAACAACATGATCTTTAAGGTCTCTTCCAACCCAAACCATTCTAAAATTCTATGATTTTAAGAACACAGACTTCAAATTGTGGCTGCTGTTCCAAGCTCCAGGGCAAACCCAGCTGTTTTATCTCTGTGCCCTGGCAAGGATTGGCCAGCACCTTACCCTAAAGCGTCATTTGATGCTTAGATCCTTCCTCCTTCTCATCACTTTTTTGCCATTAAAGCACCAAAACCCAACCCTATGCTCAGAAGAGGACACAGCCCATTCACCCCTGCCCCAGACCTGCCCCTGGCTGACCGTGGCCAGCAGCTGGACCCAGCCCACTTACTGCCAGGTTGGCCGTGGACACGGACTTGATGGCAGTGGCACGCTTGACGCTGCCCACGTCGGTCAGGCGGTGCTCGTCATCGTCCCAGCGCCCGTATGCCAGGTCAATGCCACCCACGAATGCCACTGACTGGTCAACAATCACCAGCTTCTCGTGGTGGGCCCACAGGTACACGGAGGAGGACACATGGTCTGGGTGCCTCATCACCTGCAGAGGAAACCAGCACCTGAGCTCAGCATCGCTGTCAAATTTAAATCCTTCCAGGCAGAGAGGTGTCCGGCTCTTTTTTGGCTGCTTGGGATGATGGGGAAAAGCTGGGGTTGTTAATGGATGGATCCACTGCTTAATTACTGAAGCTACTCAATTGCCCCATAGCTGGTGGCAGCCATATGGCAGGCAGGTGTTTCCCCAGGATGCAGGAATCCCAAGCAGCAATGGTTACTGATGTTGGGTCACCCTTACAACAGTTTCAAAAGAGGACCACAGTCAAAGAAATTGCTGCAGTTGAGCTGTAATAGCTGAGCTTTCAAACACAGAGCCTGCTCTGAAAGAAAACAACATATTGGTAATCTGAGTCACTTCTTTGGTTGTTGCCACCACACAAGTGAAATGAGAAGTCAGGTTACTTTTCCCCCACTTAAAATCAAGTTGTTTGGCATTTGTTTAGGAGTTTCTTTTTGACAAGTGTTTATGGAACCCTAATTTCTATCTCTAAGCTCACAGTTTTATTTTTTATGTTAGAGCCGTTAGACCAACTCCCTGGAGAAAAAGCCATTGAATTTCACCTGGCTGCTCCCAAAACCTGTAACACAGCTTGTGTGTATTGTCCAGTTTTGATGCAAAGACAATAAATGGATGCTTCCTTTCACTGTGACAACTGATGAAGTGAAAACAAATCAATTATTCTAGTATAACAAGTATCTTACTGCTCATTAAGGTACCTGTGTCTCTAAAAGACTGAATCTAGCCTTATCTACTGGTTTGTCTGCCACAACTGATTTTCTGCTTGGTGCCAGAACAGCAGTGTAACAGCACAGGACAGTGCAATGCTGTTCTTCTGTGGTGAGAATGTCAGCACCCAGTGTTGACTCTCGTCATTCACATTTGAGCAGAAATGCTGAAACGAGATAACATTCTCAAATTGTAATTTTCCATTTGACATAACCCCATTAACTTGTCACATGTAATACGCTTCTTGTGAATTAAGGCGAATAGCTGCTTTGGCAAATCTAAACTAAGCAATTTTATGTTCTATTAGAACCTAAAGAAATGAAGTTGCCAGACGTGGCAGTCACTATATGGGAGTGTCTTGTCAGACTATTCCCACTGCAATGGTGGGAAACACTCCTGAACTTGCAGTTCCCACCCAAAGACACTGGGATCAGCACCAGCCATCAAGAACAACTGGATGCAAACACCCTCCACACAGCCCTGTGCAATTACCTTGATGTTTGGATGGAGGTGCATGAGAGTCCTCTTGCTGTATTCACTGTTGATCCCCAGGGCAAGCTCCACCTCTTTGTACAGCATAACAAAAATTCTCACTCCTTGTTGCTGTCAGAAACAAAAAGGAATACATGGAATGCAGGCACATCAGTGGATACAGTTTGTTTCCAAAGGGAGGAAAAGCTAAGAGGCAGTAAATGTGTTGTGCCTGCTAATGGAAATGCTGACTGAGTTTACCTGCTCCTTATTATGCTCTTCCAGATCCACAATGGGGATCCCACAGCCTGGAAGGACCTGCCTGCTTGGGAAAGCTCTCCAGCTTTCTGAGAAGAGCTCAGTACCTGGGTTTGTGTGGGTTTTGTTGTTTTTCTTTGAGCTGCACCAAGGTCCATCCACAGATCATTCCTATAGCAGCTCCTTTTACACACCCTTTCACGTAGATTTTGCAAACATGATTCACTCCAGTCGTGTTCATGCACTAAAGTTCAGTGCTCTGCTGCTTTGTGCTGCCCTGAGGGTTGCCCACAGTTAAATGTCTCTGCAGGATGACAAGACTGGTGAGGTGACAGAGACATCCCCCTCCTAAAGAGGATGTCACCAACTCAACACCAGCCAAGAGGTTCTTTCAGCTGGTAGAGCTAAACAAGTTCCTGAAATACATTGAGCAGTGTGAAAAACATGGTGTTTTTTGTGACCAGCATTGTATCCATGGCAGGGTTTCTACTAACTCTTGTTAAAGCACTTTCAAATGTGCCAAGTGCCTCCCAAACCTTGGCAAATACTGGTCACACACTGGGACACCTCCACTTCCCATAAATCAGCATGGATTAAAAGCTTGCAGTAGAGTTTGCCAGCTTAAACTTGGAACTCAGACTTTCCACAGCCTTTTGAAGTCCTGTTCCCAAAAAGCTGCTACCAAGAGCTCAGGCAATCTCCAAATTGTGGACAATATTCTGCTCTCCACTGCACCCAGGGGAGTCCAAGGCAGCACTGCACACACAGAAAGGACAGGCTTACCCCTACACCTTGACACCAGCTTGCTGACTGCCCTGTTGAGTCAAAGAAATGCCACAAGTGACAGAGGAAGCATTTCCAGGGACTGACCTCACTCTCCTCATCACTCTTACATTGTTTTTATGGCCATAAGAAAATCCATGTCAGTGTGACAAGAAGCAGCCAAATTCCTCCTCTGAGTGAGTGATGCCTTGTGGCATCAACAGTCAGGCACAAAGCTCTCAGATTTTATCTAGTTATGTTGGAGGGGTGAGGACTGTGATGACAACTGGGTTGTAACGGGAAAGAGTCTAAGACTATTTCAGCATGTCAGAGAATTACAGAGTGGTTTGGGTTGGAAGGGAACTTCAAGACCATCTCATTCCACCCCCAGCCATGAGCAGGGACACCTTCTACTAGACCAGGTTGCTCAAAGTTCCATTCAACCTGGCCTTGAACAATGCCAGGGACAGGGTAGCCACAATTTCTCAGGCAACCTGTGCCAGGGCCTCACCACCCTAACAGGGAAGAATTTTTTCCTAATATCTAATCTAAGCCTGACCCCTTTTAGTTTAAAGTCTTTGTCCACATAGACTTCTGCCCTTCTACTACAGCAAGAGTCCAAGAGGTTCCCAGCCACGAGAATAAACCTTGTGACTCACTGCTGATATGGGCAAGCTCTTTTTAGCAGCAGTGTTATCACAGGGTGTGTGAACAGTTGGACCACAGCCCACATTCAAACACACCATTAAGTGCTCAGCCCTCCCTGTACCTCTAAACTACATAAATCACATGGAGAGCACCAGACAGCAGCAGGTCTTTGACCCCACCAGGAACTGGGGCAGTTGTAAAGCAAGGCTGAAGCTGACCCAAACCTGGGGCAAACAGAAGATTCACCCTTCTGCCTCTAAGCTCTTCCAAACCTAAACAAGGGGAACAAATCAGAACACGTGGTTTTCCAAGGCCATCTGATGTGAGGCCTTAACTCTCATCTGTACCAAAATGAAAGGTGGAAGTGCTTCAGCCCCAGTATGACCTCTGGCTGGGCAGATGCAGGTGCAGGGTGCAGCTGGTGCAGGGTGCAGCTGGAGCTCACTTACTGCTTTCCTCTTGAGGATGCAGTCCAGCCGCCAGCGGTTCCCTTCCACCACCGGCCGCTTCATGAAGATTTCCGGGCTCAGCCTAAGAAAATAAAGGTATATAAAAAACACAGCAGAAGTAGCCTGCAAACAAAGCACTGGCCTAAATAACCAACTTGGGAAGCAAAGGAATTGAAGTTTAAATAAAGTGGATGTGAAAGCTCATGTCCCAGAGAGATGCATTCTCCAATATCCTGCTCTTTGTTCTTTAATAACTGAGCATTACAGAGGGCAGGGGACATGTCCAGCACATTCATCTTCCTATTCAACAACCCACGAGACCAGACAGAACAGTGATGTATAAATAGGGAAATTCGGACTCTATCTGTGAAAGAAAGATGCAACAAAAGAAAACCCCAAGGTAGAATTGAAAGAAACATGCAGACACAAAAAATAAATAAGAGTGGGATTTCAGTTGTCTTGGCACTTGATCTATCTGAACAGAACAGATTTGTGCTGAATTTTCCTTGCTGCCTAAAGACAAAGCAATAGGACATTTTATCGCTTCTTAGGATTACAAGAAATAGTTAAGCAATCTCACCTAACTCCTGCACAGCAAGGTGACAGAATTCTATTCCTTTACTTTTGTGCCAAGCACGGGAACTTGGGCTTGGATAAAGCATATTACTATATCCTATTTTTATCTTATACCCCAAGTTTAGGTAAGTTTTGGAATTCCATGATACTTTAACAACTGTCTGCATAAAACATTAAGTGAGAGACAAGGGGCCTGAAATGGGATGCTCTTGAACTGCCACCTGATGTTGCATATGGGAATCCAGGAGCATTAGGCCTAACTCTGGTCATGGCAGGAAACAGATTTACCCCACTAAATGCTAACATGGCATGTAGTTTTCTTGTCATAATTTCCTCCTAGAAACTGATTTTTCCAGTTCTCAGAGGCAGCAGAAAAGCAGCAACAGGTTCATTTCACAGATGGAGAAAGAGGAGTACAGAGACATAACCAAGGTGAACAGGAAATCTGAGTCATGTCTTGGAAGCCTCCCATGCCCATGGTCTAGGCTGGCTGAGGCAGACTGACCTCCAGAAAGGCAAAACATGGGCAGCCACAATCAGCACCCAGCCAAGAAACTCTGCCTAGTCTGTGAGAGCACCCTTTTCCTGCCACAAACAGGAACCAGAGCACTGCATAAACACACAAACTAGGTAACAAGTGGGCAGAGCCAGGCCCTTTGGCAGACACACAGTTCAGAAAGGGTGACAAAACTACTCCTTGTCCTTATCTGGCACATTTAAGAGCAGAGCAGAAGGACACACCCACAAGATGCTCTCATCGCTGGCATGAGGCTTCCCAAGGCACCAAGGAGGAGCTGAAAGGATCCCATGCAGGATCCCATGGCAAGAGCACTGTTGAGCATCCCTGTTCCCTGATACACTGAAAGACACCCATGCCCCTCAGGTTTGCAGCTATTTACACTCCTGATGAGCCCCTCAAGCCACCACATTTGCAGTTCAGGTGGTGCCTCCGTGCGATTTGAGGCATTTCCGTGGAGGGAGACAACCTAGCTGTTGATCCGAAGTGTGCGCTTTTGCTGCCAGCCCTCCTGAAAAGGCCTTTGAATACAACACAAGGAGAGGTTTGGGTGTGCTGCCAAACCATCTGGCTGCAGGGCTAGCTGCCATACTGTAGGGCCCCGAACAGTGCCGCATTGTCGGGAGCATCCCCGGAGAGACAGCTGGGCAACACCCAAACGTGTCAGTACGAACCACCAATCTGTGATGAAAATTTCCTCCTTAGCAGCTTCCATGGCGTTTGCGACATCTTCAAAGTACCACTTGGCATTGACATACCTGAAAAAGCAAGCAGAGTGCAGTTATTCCTCCTCCCCTTCACTAAACAAAGTACACAGCTGAAGAGCAACGGGGTTCTCTGTTAATAACATTTACATTCTCTTCCCGAAAGCAAACACAACCCTAATTTCCAGGATCAGGACAACAGGCAGGGTGAATGCAATGCTGCTATCAGTAGCTTGATGAAACAGCACAATAAGGGAATATTAAGTGCCCCTTGGCACTTCTACCAACTTGACACAATATTCCTGGGTTCTGCTAGACATGCAAGCCAGGTTTGTCCCTCAGGAGAGGCTGATCAAATGGTGTTTCCTTTGATTTATGGAAAGTAGTCAGGCAGAGGTTGTTGCAAGGCCGGTGTTGCAGGGAAAGCACTGGTCTGCTTCCAGCCAGAATACAGTTTTTGAAGCCCTTCTGGGAATGGATTAGTGCAGTCAGGTTACACTGGGAACAGCAGGATTTCTCAGGGACTGTTATGAGCATAAATTCACCCTCTGACTACACCCAGATCTGCATTTGATGATTCCCTTTTCTTCTCTTTATCCTTACAACGACAAATACCCAACATTTTTGAATTCAAACACAACTTGACCCTGCAAAACGCGATGAGCTGTGACGCAGAGCTCATCTAACAAGCACTGCTGCAAAGAAAGCCTCAATTTTTCTGCAACTTCTCTAATTATCACCAGCCCCCACAGCTACCAAAGGCTACCAGCTCTGTCCATCAGAGTTGGGGTGCTGAGGGCAGGCAGGTCGCAGCTCCTCACCACTTGGCCAGGGTGTTCTCCTGCACAGCCGCGTAGGAGCCGAAGCGATGCTCTGTCAGAAAGTCCTTGCCGTGTTTCCGGATGAACTCATCTATGCCCTGCCTCCACCACTGGGCATGTCTGTAGCTGTTACACTTCAGAATCAGCGACCTGTAAGAACACACGACACACAGGGCAGGAGGCTGAAGCCATTTCCATTTAATTGGGCTGCTCCTCGCTGCCTGTCCATGTTGGTGAATGCATCTGTACCAGTGATATTTTATTTACACAAAATGTAGGGACTTTGTTGTTTTGTTTGCAAAAGAATGCACAGCACTGAGCTGCTCTGAGTGACTAACAGTATTGCACTGCCAAGCATAAAAAACCACCCATGTTTAAATTATTAGCACCAGCTTAACTTGGAGTTGGAGCCAGCTACTGTTGTATTTTTTAAGAGATGAATTTATACTGTGCACTAACGTAAAAACGTTAAATATCTCTTTATCCCCCACTAGCATGTCTTTTGAGTAATACTCCATTGGAATAAAGAAGAAAACATCCCTGCTTGCAGCATAAAGAGAACACAGTGCCTAAAAAATTACCTAAGCAATTGCTGCCAAACCAGACTGTGCAACTCAGCATGCACCGTGCCCCCAGGCCCCAGCAATAACCACAGGGATGGACAAACAGAGGCTCCAAATGCCTCATTAAGGCATCGGAAATGATCAGCATTAGGGCCAAATCCCCAGCAGGTGTGAGCACACCAGCAGCAGCCACCCAGGCTTGTTAACCCCTCCTGCAGAGCAGCATCGATCCCTCCCTTAAAAAAGCAAAAGCAAACTAAAAGGGGATAATAAACAAAGTTGTTTTCTTACCTGGAGAGATTGTCGATCTGCAACCCGTATTTAGTTTCTGTTTCTTTCTGGCCTATCTTGATGCTGAATTCCTTATCGACCAGCAGGACAAAGGAAATGGCCCCTGAATCAGGCTTCATGTACATCAGGAATGAGTCCTTCACCACCAGCCACCTGTACAGACACAGCAACCACGTCACCTGGATTTCACACCCATGCCAGGCCTCAAAACGTGAGCCACGAAAAGAGCCAATAAAATGGAAAAGTGCTTCTTCAAACCAAGTGTAAATCACTTATCAGGGAAATCTACTAAAAGGTAAAAATTATTCTCAGGAACTAGACCAGGTGGTGGTTTTCCTGAACAGCAAAGTGTCGATTTTATGAACTTGGGTAATGAATTTTGATTAATTATAGGACTTTTAAAGTGATTTACATAACTCCTTTTCACAGGAGTCTTTAAAAACACAGGTTCCCTTGTTTAATAAAACCCATGAGAACATCTCTGGTCATAAAACTCCCAGCAGGAGGCAAGGTGCAACAAGGATTCCTCCATCCCTGATTTTTATTCAGCTTGTATTGCTATATGGGAGTTATTTGACATTTCTAATGTTAATTCTAATGCTAGGATCACTTTCACTCCTATCAAAATATATGAACAAGGCATTTTGGAAAGCTTTTATTGCCAAGCAACAGGCACCCTGTTAGAAACACCCGAGGAGGGATGACCAGCAGGTTTTACATAAATACTGTAGCCTGAAGGCAACTCTGAGAAAAGCCACATTTTTTACTGTGAATGGCATTTCTAATTTCTTCTCCCCCTGCAGCGTAGCTGGGGTAACCAGCCCCCTCTATCCCACACAGGTCTCCATCACCAGACCTTCTCCTCATTCTTCTGCACACTCCGAAACGCACAAAGCAACACCAAACACTGCAAAAATCTGTTCATTCTTGTATCTTTAGTAACAGCCTCAGCTCCTCATCTGTTTCCCATAATTTTTTATTAGCTCCCACAACTTTTTTCTTGCTTTCAGGGCCCTGAAAGCTGGCATCACCTCTCATTTGGTGCCAAAACACTTCCCCTATTTGGGCCCATAATTTCACTCTTAAACATCCCACAGGGTGTACTTCCAAGTACTCTCCCTTCTGTTTTTCCCAGGCAGCTCTACACGCCTGAGTCCTGCCTGTGCCATTAACAGCTTCACCCCACTATCCTCCCCCATGTCCTAAAATCCTTCCTTTAAATAACCCTCTCTGGGAAATATTACTGTTATTTGCTTATTTATTAATGCACAAACTGTCAGTCCCACTGGGCCAAGATGGGAATTTAGTGTCCCACTTGTGATATTCTGCACACAATCCCACTCAAACACTTCTCCCACCCCCCTTTTAAGCTCTAAAGAAAAATGGAGATCCATTTGAGATGAATGTGCTACTGTCCCTACTACAGCTTCCTCCTACAAGGAAGGGTTAACTGAGGAGTATCAAGAGGAAAAGGCATTTTCTCCGTAGAAAAAGAAAAAGATTTTGTGACAATTTAATGATTTGACCAGAAGGAAGGGTGCATCTTTATCTCCTTGTGCCCTCATTATGGAGATTTTCTGTAAAATTGAATTAAGAAATGTTGGAAAGACTGTGCAGAAATAGAACCTTTTCTTCACAAGAATGCAGAAAGGCTTTGTTGGAAAACAGAACTATTAAAGATGTAACTAATGACAGCCCATGGGTGATACTAAAATCCAAAGGTGCAAAACACCTGGGGAAGAACCACTGACCAAGAAACTGCTGCTTTAAGGCAGATATGGGCTATCTGGATTTTCAAATTAAAAGATTTGCCTGGGAAGGGCACGCTCCAGGAAATACACCCTGCATTTTTTGGATGCTGGCTGGTAACACAGGTACTCCCCCACAGCACACATCTCACTGTGCTGCAGCCCCAGGCAACACTGAGACTCAACACGCAGGGTAAAGGGATGGGAACAGCAAATGATGTCTGTCTGCAGCAGGAAGGGACATGGGAACAGAAGAAAATATTGGGATTCAATACCTGCAGTAATAAGCAAGAGGCAATGTATTTAATGCCAAGGTTAATTGCACCAAACAGCTCCTTAGTGTTCAGGTCACATCTGATTTGATCCTGCCCTGAAGCAGTCCAAAGAGTGTTCCAATTAATTGATTTTCATTTTGTAAATTGAGGAAGGGAAGCTCAGAAAACCAGGCTGAAATCTGCCTCGGGCAGGTCACCAGCCACATTCCCTCCTGAAGGCACAGAGCCACCCATGCTCCCACAGCAGGGAAAGGTGGGCACGGTCTGGGAGGTCACTGCCATTTCTGTCAGCTCTAGGAAATCCCAGATTTTCTCTGGAGTAACATGTCCTTTCTGTGAACTCCAAACCAGAAGAAAAAACCCACCACAGAGAAGAGTGAGGCAGGGAGTAGCCCACGGACCCTTTCAACCTGAAAATTTGTGGCTTTCGTAAAAGAAGCAAGATGCCTTCCCACAGATTTTTTGGGAGAAGACAAATGGGGATTTTTGTGTGCCCAGGGAGTACGTGGCATCCCCAGCTCTGCTACCCCAGCAGTACCTTTTGGACCAGCGGTAGCACATCCTCCCTTGGCCACAGCAGTTCAGGCCAGGAATGCGGTGGCCCCCGGAGCGCTTCATGATGAACCCTTCTCTGCAAGGACAGGAACAGGGTCAGCGTGGGGGATGTGGCTCACCTGGAGGTGCAGGGGGGATTCGGAGGGGTGCTTGCTGAACCCCCAGCCCTTGTGCCTAGGGCTGGTTCCTGTCACCTCCAACTGTGCCCAAGCAGCCTCTGTGCTGTGCCCTGAAAGCTGGATGAAGGGCAAAAATACCATGCCCCCCCTCCCCTCCCCCCAAGAACAAAACTGAGTTTTAAGAAGCACAGGGTCCTGGTTTATAGCACAGAAAGGAGAATATTAAGTGGCTCAGGGAGGGAAGGGCAGAAACCCCATAAGTGCTGTCTCACAACACAGCCCAGTCTCAAAACGATTTTTCCAAATCGTAGCGTTTCTGTCTGAACAGTAATAATTTTCCACATCTAGACGGCAAAATATTCCCCAGTCAGTTACTGGTGAGAAAGGACAGCTATGAATTTTAACAGTAATTATGTATAAAGCCATGCTCTTAGTGAATCATGACTCACAAAGACAGCTCACAACTCACATGCCCTTCGGTCCCAGGTCGTGGATGAATGACAGCTGGCTTACTCCAATAAACTCCATCTGGGAAAGAAAAAGAGATTTCCCCATCTTTGTAACTCTGAAATCCACAAAATATTTTGCTTCATCAAAGTGACTTGCCATAAAGACCTACAGAACATCCTGAGCAGATGTTACCCACCATCACTTAAGCACCTTCAAGAAGACCAAGGAAAGTAGCTTGGTTGAGTTTTCTGTTTATTTTGGATGTACTTTGGAGAACACATTTCAGGACAATTAAGCTCCAATGTATCATAGGGACTCCTTGGTATTCTCCCTCCTGGATCTTTGGCTGAAACAAGGACTCAAGTTTGGCACAGTCTGGAGGTCTGTGTGATCTTGACTGGCTGCCTGAATCCTCTCCTCTCCTCCCTCCAGAGACCCTCACAGAAAGGGAATGAGGACACGTGCCCAGAGCTGGGAGCACCCTTTAAGCCCCCTACCCCATGAAGACATGAAGGTTTCAGCCCCACAACCCATGGAGCATCCTTCCAAGGCCAGTGCAGCAGGTCAGTGCTGGACACACATCACTGCCCATCTGGTTCCAGGAACCAAAAACCCACAGGACAGCCACAGTGGGGCAGGAGGAGAGCAAGTTCAAATCCCAGAGTCAAGGAACTTGCCTCCTCGTGGCTCCTCCTGCTTCAGCAGGGACTGCAAGGAATGTAAGAGCGAGCAAAGCTGGTGAGAAAGCTCAGCACGATTATGTTCACCTCTAAAAATAGGACACTGGGCAATTTCGACCCAGCAGGCTTTTCTTGGCACAGCAGGACATTCCTGGCAGTCTGCTGGATGTTAGCCCTGGGCCCCTTTAGCAGGGAGAAACATTCTCCCAGGGTGTCCTGTGCAGGACAGGGCTGGGGCAGGCACAGCCCTGAGAAGGAGTCACCTCACACAGCAGAACCTTGTCTGCACTTCTAATTTATTGTCACATGAAGTTGTCCAAGTGCAGAAAGCTGTTCAGGGCAGGGTGAGGGCAGGTGTCACTGTCTCTTTGACCAGGCAGCAAGCCAGAGGGAACCTGTAACAGCACATTTTGGGAATGAGTCCTGCTGGGCCTGCAGTCCAGGGCTCAGCCCATGTTTCAGATCAGAGCTGGGACAGGAGGCAGCCTCAGTACCAGCTTCAGGATATTCCCACCCACACCCACAGCAACTCCAAGGAAAGGCTTTCTCTTCTTAAGGAAAGGGCCACTGTCACTCGTTTTGGCAAACCAGCCTCAGGGCCCTCATCAGCAAAATCCAGTTTTGCACAGGAATTACATGAGTGGACCTCTAAGTCTCAAAGACATTTTCAGACACCAAATACAACAAAAAAGTACCAGTAAATATGGGGTCAAAGTCTATCTTGCCATTATGATGAGGTTAACACAGGCTCCATTCCCAATATCATCATTTTTTCCCAGAAAACAGCAGTAGGAATGAAGATCTTTCCATCTCCTCATGTTCAGCTGCTCCTGGGACCTTCCCAAACTTCTCGTGTCAGCAAAAGCCGTGGAGAAGAACAAAAGACACGACTGCTTTCCTCTGAGCATCTCAAGGACTTTAATGTCCTTGAGATACTCGGAGGACTTGAGTCCTACTCAGCTGAGGCAAATTTAATGCTTTGCTTTTAGGGTGATTTCAGCCTGTTTTCAAAAAGAGGTTAGAACAAGTCATTCCATGCTATTTTACCAACCATCTTGCTCTGTCTGTTCTCCCTACATGTTCTGGAAAAGCACCAGGTGTGACCTATGAATGTTTCACCTGTTTCTGCAGTGGCACACAGAGCAGGGTGGGAAGCACCTGAAAAAATCCAGTGTACCCTACAAGCCCTTATCAGAGGTCCCAAGCAAATTCTCAGGCCAGTCCTTTGTCTGGATCCCATTTTAACTTCTTCATGGCATTTCCTATCAGACAAATCAGAAACTCAGACATCTCTCTCACAGTGGGCACACACACAAAAAAAGCACATAAATGTCAAAACCCTTTGAAAATGCTGGCTGGAACCAGAAAGCTGGCAAGAATTTGAGGAGCACTGCATGCAGAGAAATAATTGTCCTCAGAGAAGCAAAAAGAAAAACCAAGAGGAAAAATTACTTGCAGAAACAGAACTACCACTACATAAAAGAGAAAGAAAGATTGTCTGGCAGCACAGCAACCTCCACTTCAGCCAAGCAGTCTTTGGAACAGCAATGACAGGAGCCCATCCAACACATTGATCAAGCGCTGCTTTGTAAAAAAAAGTTAAATAAATTCCTGCACTTAGAAGGAAAATTCCTCAGCATAGTGCAAAACATCTGATGGAATTATTTATTGTTATAATTAGCTATTTTTACTGTCACAGTGCCTCATCTGAGGTGCTCATCATTCACAGAGAGACTGGGAGAGGCAGGCAGGAGCTTTCATCTCCATCACATCAGAATTCCTGCACTGCCCAGCTGCCTCCCTGGGATCTGGCAACCTGCTCTGGTTTCAGAGTGACCCGCAGCAGGATGTTTTTGGTATGAGATATGGGCCTGGAGAATGCAGCTTCAATGACATTGTTGTGGCAATGAAAAGGAAAATAAAAAGGCAGACAGGAGCGATGGGCTGCAGGGGATGGGCTGTGGAAGGCAGAGAACCAGCTGCAAGGTGTTCAAACCATCCTGTCCTGCCAGCAATGTGGAGCACGTATGATTTATATGAGTAAAAATTTCATAGAGCATCTGCATTTCAGACAGGATTCAGCTTCTCCATGCTGTATTTTTTCATTTTCACTCTTTTTCTTTATGTAGTGGGTTCAAAAACACATCAAAAGCTGATTAGCACTGGTCGCTAGCAATAAAATGGAATTACACATTCTTCAGAATAATATTGTTCAGCACAATTGCTTACACAAACAAAATTGTTTACATAAAATACAAATTAAAAAGCCCTAAATGTGCTGCATTTCAAGTGCAACAGCTAAGAATACTGATGGGCTGGGTGGGGACCTCCACAAAGGTCTGCAGATCCAAGGGCTGTATCAGAGGCAAACCAGTGGCCACTCTCACTTCTCAGCTGTTTTTACATTGCATTGTTTTCTCTTAAGATGAGGTTTTCACTTTCTCTAAATTTCATGCAAAACATTACATACATACACACACACTCCAATCAAATCTTATTTTCCATTTTGCTTGGGCATCTTTTAAGTATAGGAGCTTGCACAAAAATAATGCAAAAAAAAATGTTCTCCAGAATCCAATTAAGCCTCAACATTTTGAGGCTATATTGATCCAATTTCCGATTTTCTGGAAAAAAGTGTGAACAGTTAACACACTGAGATTCCCACAACTTTAATTTTAAAGCTAATTGTCTTGAAGCACTTCAGCACAAAAGTACTATAAAAAGGTTTTGGAAAGAAGACGACGACATGAGATTTAATCACATACATCAAATAACTAAAAATTATTAAATACAAAAGGCTAGAGGATGTACAACCTCTACAATGCCACGTAGTCACTGTGGACCTGATCCTTAACCCAGCCAGAGACTTCAGGTCTGCAAAACCACAAGCTTGACTTGCAGGCTCGACTGTCTCAGTGCATGGCACATCCTGCAGACAGTGTATAAAGCAGTTTGCTCTCACTGGCAAATAATAAATTAAACACAAACGCAAAATAAAAGAAGCAAAAAAGCAAATTCATTAAATTGTGCAGCTCAGATATAAAAAAAATCTCCTCAGAGATGCTACTGAACCAAGCAGGCTCTTCACAATGACCAAGGGCTACACTCCAGGCAGGTTTCACCTTGCCTTTGCAACTCCATGCCTAATTTAACAAAGAGTTCCTGATTTTAAAAAAGTTCTCAGTGCATGGATTTGATGAGAGGAACACAAAGGAGTCCAAATATGCTCCAAGATTACGACAGTTACAGCATTTGTCAGCATCCGGGCAAAAGACTTCTCAACCACAGGAAGAGCAAAGCCCTCATTTTGTTCTCAGGAGGACAAATACAGTTCCAGGGAAAGTGCCAGAAATCTTCGCTTTAGTCTCGTCTGAGAATGGTGGGGGTTGTTTGGGTGTCGTTTTAAAGGAAGCACTTCCCTCCCTGTGCTCTCTTCCAGCCTTGCCTGCAGGACCCGCGCCGCCACCACAGGCAGCAAAGTCCTCCCTGAACACTCCTCTGCAGCCAAATACAGTGAGAGCCAACAATAAACTGAGAATTTATGTGCAAAGGGACATCTGGCTCCGGGGGCTGGGGACAGAAGGGCGATTCAGCCCAGGAGGGAGCACCCCACAGCTGCCTGGGAAGGCAGGGCCACCCGTGTCCTCCCCCAACCCTCATGGCACAGCCCGTCTCAAATCAAGCCACAGCCTGGCCAAAGCATCACCCACGCTCTCATGGGAGCAAAAATGTTCCAAAATATTTGAAAAAGGCAACGCCTGCCTAAAAGCGACAAGATGGATCCACACTGTAAAATAACTCTCCCCCGCTCTGCATATGCTGCTGATCAAAATTGCCAAGTTATCCCAATCTTGCTTCTAGAACAAAAGAGGACTCTTTTCCACATGCAGACTAAAACAGCTCTTCACTGCATTGGAATTAAATCTCAGAGCCTGTCCCCTAAAGAAGTACTCTAAGGAATGCAGCTTCCTCAGCCTCAGCCTGAAGATTTCTTGCCATCCAGAGCGCAGTGGCCAACCCCAATGGGCACTTTGTCCCATGCAACAAGCAGTGCTCAACACTGAGCTCTACAATAGAGCACACACAATTTTTAAATTTTTATACACAACACCCAGCTATGAGCTGCCCAGTATCTCTACACAATGGCAATTCTGCAAAATAGAAGAATATCTAACAACAGCGAAGTGGAAGAGAACTGGCTACTACAGAAACCCAAAGTTCAGTCTGCTTTTTTGGCTTGTTTGAAAACCAGGTGTTCCCAGTTATCACTCTGTGCTCAGAAATGTCACTAAACTCGGCAGCTACTCAGTGCATGCATCAGATTTTGCTGGTAATACAAAAGATGAAGTAACACAGTCATTATGCAGCCAAAAAAGGGGAAATAAATTACCATCCCCAAGAGATGTCACAGCTGTGGCTGACAGGTGAGGACTTCTGAAAAAACATTGAAGGATGAATTTCAAAAGAAATATTTTTGCTTAAAATAGGTCTGAAGCTGGATTTGACATCTCTGCTCATTTCAGACAGGGTTGACTTGGGGAAAAATAAGCCAACTACCATCTCCCTTTGGAACTGACAAAATCCCCAGTCACGTCTCTGGGTATACCACACACACAAACTCAACATCACTAATGTCCAGGGGAACTGCACAGAACAGAAACCTGAGAAATATCCTCACTCAGACCCACACACGGAAACCAGACTGAAGGAGTACTTACAAATACGGTTTGGAACCCAATTTTTTAAGTATTTAAAACTTTAACTTATCATCTTAACCAGTCTGCAGAATTAAACAGAATCCCACTACATCATACTTGTACAACCAGCTGTCTGGACTGAACTAGCTTGAGGAGGTTATCACTGTGCTATACCAGCAACCTCTGAGTCATTCCTTTGGTTTTAATCACATTACATCTGTGTTGGAGAAATCAGCTAAGCCAAAATGCTCACAAAACAGTTGTAAAATGTTTCTTGCAGAAGCTGCACGTCTTCTTCCAACGAACTCAGCATTTGTAACGTGAATATTCTTCAGACATTTAAGCAAACTAATTTCTACTTACTGTTCCATGGTAGTTCCTGTACATCGGCATTTTCAGGATATTTGTCAAGTAGTCCTCCAGCTGTTTCTACAATTAAAATGTTGAAACTTTAGATAGGATGTGGAAGTCTTTCTTGAAAATTCCTGTAATCCAACTGTCTGGCATGAGGAAGCAATCAAGAAATCAGACCCACTTTTCAGTTTGAGTGGATAAATAAATCCATTATTATGTGCTCACAGGATATCATAGCTCAGCACCATAAACAGTTTGGTCATAGGTTGTTTACTGTTCATAGTTCCATGTTTGTAACTTCCACCAGCAGACCTGTTCTGTAGCAGGGTCACTTTGGAGGTCAACTTCCTTGACTGAGCTAAAGTTTCAGAACAAATTTTAAATACCAAATCAGTCCCCATTGTTTCTGACCCACATGAATCAGCTTTGTGAGAAAACAGGCTCAGAGGCAACTGAGAGAGCCTGTTTAACCAAAACAAAAGGTTCCTGGGGTCAGGAACACAGGGACCATGCTGTCCTATCCCAAAGACACAGAGAGAGCAAACTGAAAGGAAACAGAAGCTAAAAAATAAAAAGCATCCTCTTTTAAACCCACATCTCTCTCCTCAGACTTCCCACAAATCAGAGAAGCCGTGAACAGCAAGCAGGATTTCTGCATGGCACAGCCACAAGACACAATCCTTTAATCCTCTGGGTCTTGAAGTTCCAATGGCACAAAGCCCAGGGAGGGAGGGAGGGAGCAGCAGAAAGAGAACGGTAAGCACAGCCTGAACAAACATAGGGTTTTTAAGTTGTGAACAGCAAAGCTGCAATGAAGAGGTAGGAAGACATCCACCCTCTCCATGGAAGGGCCCATCTGTTAACATCTGATGAAGTTACACAGAACACGTGTGCCTGGGCTAAAATTACTCACTTCAGCATCAATAACCTGACTGTCATCTCCTCTTTCAGAGGGGGACAGCACCGAAATCTCTCTTGATTTTGATGGCCAGGGGCTGCCTCCATCACACAACTTGACTCTGCAAACTGCCTTGTCTATCTGTGAATCAGAGCAGGTGGGAGGAGGGGAACCACCACTCCCAGCATCAAGGTGTTCCTCAGCTGCAGAGGAAAGCTTTGCCTGCACAAACTCCAGGAGCAGCATCCTCATCACTGCACAGGAGAGAATTTGGCATTGAAGCCGGACTTGCCAAAGCTAAACTTTGTCAAACAAAATACTGTAATGACAACAAACAAGGGTTTTGATAGTGTGCGACTTTGCAAGCCTCCTCTGCCCCCAGGCTGAGGTGGGCACTTACCCTCCTGCTAGAGAAGTGCTCCTCCCGCACCGTGCTCTCGGCGGTGTGCGGCAGGCTCGGCATCTGCCTCGGCTCTCCCCTTTTGATGGATTGTCTTCTCACCGTGTGACTGCAAGGAAAAACACACCCCAACATCAAGTCTCAGTGCTGCAAGTGTGTGTATGCCTCAACATGTAACTCCTCTTCTGCAAAGCCTTTATTTTTCCTACCCAAGATCTTAAAAACTGACAGGCGGGCAGAATAGCCAAAAAACCAAAAAACGAACCAGAAAAGAAGACAATGTGGATTCATTTAAGAAGCCAGTGTGCTCCAACTGGCTCACAAACAAAAACACAACATAGACATATTTGAGGGCCACAATTTTCCCTTGAAAGTAAAGTGAGCCTACACCCTGTTTTAAGAGCATTATGCTCCTCCAGCTCTTAACCCCTGATAAATTTACATTTCCTATCATATCCCAACATTTCTCTACATCAGGAGGTTTTCACTGACATACACCACTTCTCTTCACATTTCTTTTTCTTCTTTTCCCCTTCCTCTTATATTTCCAGCCATCCCAAGCACCAAGACCAGCCTGGACATATCTCCCACATCCTGCCCACGCTGTCAGAAGGCCACAAAGCTCCAGCAATTTCCATTAGCATTATCATAACCCTTCCCCAAATTCAATGCAAATCCACCTCAAAAGCTGATGACCCAGGAGCCAAGGTTTTCTACGTCAGCAAAGAGATGCTTGCATCACTTAGATTAGGGCTGCTAAACACACAGATTAAATACTTTTATTATAGCTGCTAAATATTCATGGAGACTGAATTCTTCTGCCCTCTCCTCCTTACAGCAAAGTAAATGGGACCAGCAAAGCCAAATAGATATGATATTAAAAGTTAAAAGACCACATTTCCCAAAGCTCACCTTGCCCACAGGGATGCACACTCACCTCCTGGTGGGGATAGGGATGCGCACGAAGGCTTTGTACCTCAGCAGCTCCCTGTGGAACTCCTGGAAATGCTTGAACTTCCTTTTCACATGCCAGACAAACTCTCCATGGGTCAGCTCGATGGTGTAAACATTGGGGCTTGGAACCTGCAGGGGAGAACAGCACCCCATGGGATGCAGGTTTTGAAATAAGCCATTTTCCTGCAGTTGCCCATCTAAAGAGCCTTGATTCAACTTTACTTAAGGATTATTCTGTTTCATGATTTCTTGTTCTGCTTTATTAGATTTTATAAATAGACAGACAACCTTCTCTCTTAAGCGTTTTCTGAAACACAAGCATTGCTGCTACCTCAGCCCACGAACAAGCAAGCGCAAAATTAAGGCACAAACAGCATTTTAAATACAGTTCTACGGAAACCAAATGAAATTTCTGGAAGTTCTGACCTTCTTAGTGGAAGTGAAGCGTTCAACTTCCAACACACGCACTCGGACAGGACATCCCGTGAGGTACGTCTGCGTGCCCGGCTCTTTGAACCCATGGGTGTGGTAGATGGCAGAGAAGGGAATGCACACTGCAAGGACCACAAACCCCACAGAACTGTTAGCTCAACAGCCTTGGAACAACCCACAAGGGAGTGAAAGCCAGCAGAGAGCAGCTATGCTTTAACATGGGAGCATTTATACAGCAGCATTAATTCCAGCAAAAGATAGCAATTTTTATTAAAGTAAGCTCAAAGACAAGGCTACACAGAAGGGAGCTGACTTGAGAAGCTCAAGTTTTAAGAGCCTCCTGGTTCTAAATCAGGATCAATGCTGGGCTTGGTAAAACTCCTAAGGCTGTAGCCTACCTGCCAACAGATTGTTAAACCCAGGCAGGACATGAGATGAGAACACACAGTTGTCAACTCACCGGTGCCTTTGGGGTCAGTGAGCACCTCCGAGTCCACCTCCTCCCCCTCCACATGGAGCTCCCGGGTGTCCAGGCTCTCGATGATGTTGCTCATGTCTGCAGCGAGTTTCTTCAGCGTGGATGTGGCTGCATGGCTTTCTGCTCTCAGAGACATCTCAGGGGGCTGTGCTCAGGAGCTGCGGGGCGCTGCGGAGAGATGGGGCAGGGCTGTCACCACCCTGACTGCAACACAGGGCTCGAGGAAACCACTCACAATGCATGGACACATCCTCCTTCCATCTCTTTACTCACATTCACCAACTATCCCCATCCTACACACCCAATGCCAAACGTTCATCCCTAAAGCTACAAACCATATCATTGTCTGGCCAAATCCCAGACTTAATTCACGCAGTGCTGCATTTTCCAGGTCAGGCTGCATGGAGGAAAACCTCACTCAGAAAATCAGCAGGCGTTTTTGCTACATGTTCTTCCTTTGAGTGAAGCAGTGATAGGAACTCCCAGCATTATTAAGATTTCCTCTATTTCTATGCACCTTACACAACTGCCTGTGGTGTCTACGCACCTTGTGCTCTCCCATGGCTCCATCCTCTCAGCAGGCTCAGAAGTTACACCTGTAAAGGTTCCTCTACGGGGTCAGGAACATCCTGATGCCCACAGAAAGCCTGGGAGCAACAAGGTGGACTCCAAGGCTTCTGTGCTCACCCATCCAATATCCCAGGTGGCTGCAGGGGACCAGCCCACTGTCCCTTTGTAATGGGGACACGGCCAGGGAAAGGCTGCTGCCTGCTCAGGGTACTCAGGCAGTGGCACTTAGAGGCACTAGTGACCACAGCACTTCCCACTTTTATTCCCACCCATCCATGCTAGGAGCCTGACTCACGAGAAAAATGGGGAAGGAAGAAGAAAAAAAAAATAAGGAAACAAGAGTAAATCGATATGTGAGGCATGGCCACTGACACAAGCCTTCCCTGCTCGTGAGTATTTGCAAACCCTCTTCCTCATCTTCCTTCTCCAGGCTCTGCATCTCACCACGGGGCTGTGGAGCTGGCTGCTGGTCCTTGCACACAGCCAAGCTCCAGCTCCTGGCCATCTCCCTGATGATGATAAAAGGTCCCCTCAATCTGCTCTGCAATAAATGTCACAGCTCGACAGCTACACTGAAAAAATATGGATGGGACAAGCTGGCAACATTTTACAGAAGCCAATACAAGGATGCCCATTTATACTTGTGGAAGCTCTTACATTGTGTTAAAGAATGATTTTTCCAAAAAAGTGTGACATTTCTGATGTTAAATTCTGCAAAGAACACTGTGCAATTATTCTTGAGTGAGCTCCACAGCAAGAGCTGGGTATGCCGTAACTTGGAAATAATTTAACATTTTAATAAATCATGTGTTTAGCTGCTTTTGAAAGAACTTTCTTTATTATTGTTTCCTCTTGAAACAAGTCCATTATTTCATTACTACATAAGGCTAATACCATGCAAGACCAAAAACATACTAGAAGCAGCTGCCTTCAGAAAAAAAAAAATCCCTTTGCACACAGACCTGAATCAAGAAAAACTGGGTCAATCTCTTCTCTTATACCAAAGTAAATGCAGAAGCAAAAGCTTCATCTTTGGAGTGAGGGTTCCAAGGGCCTTGGTGGCTCTGTCACCTTCCACCAGTGGCAGGGAAAGCCACCAGAGCACAGAAGGCTTTAGGACCTGACCAGGGAATCACTGGGCCCCCAGGTCACTTCAAGAGAACTGCTTGAATAATTCAAACATAAACACACATGTGGATACCTCCTTTCCCAGTGATACACTGAACTGTGGGGCAATGTCCTGCTTTCAGCTGGGACAGAGTTAATTTTATTAATAGCTGGTACAGTGTTATGTTTTGGATTAAGGACCAGAAGAATGTTGATAACACACTGATGTTTGAGTTGTTGCTAAGTACTGCTTCCCCTAATTCAAGGACTTCCCAGTTTCCAATGCTCTGACAATGAGGAGGTGCACAAAAAGCTGTGGGGCAGCATGACCAGGACAGCAGACCCAAACTGTCCAGAGGGATATTCCATTCAACAGGACACCATACCCAGGGTATCAGCTGGGGAAACTGGCTGGAAGGTGCTGACTGCTGCTGCGGGCTGGGCACTGGTCAGGAGTGGTGAGCAATTATTGTATTGTGCACCACTTGTCTCTATCAGTGTTATTCCCCTGTCATTACAATATTACTATATCTTATTTTGTTTCAATTATCAAACTGTTCTCACCCCACTGATGTTACCCTACCCAGCCCATGCAGCCTCTGTGCAGCAGAATTTGGCACTGGCACTGCCCCATACCTCCCCTGTCACCACTTCAAGGAAAGCCAGTTCTCCCTCTTGGAAGCTTTACACTTTTCCTATTCTAACAATGTACTGCAGGAACTTCAATTATTCAGAGAGCATAAGGCACATATTCGTTTGTTTGCAGTGAAGTCATTCCACCTGATATAGACTGGCTTTGCATGTTTGATTTTCTCCCTGGAAAGCAGGCATACATAAACAGCATTCCCAAGGGAGGCCATGCCATCAGACTTTCCCAAATAATCCTGGGGATGGCAGGAGGGAGCCCAGAGCCTCACTCTGCACCAACACATACAGTAAAATCCTATTCCTAGTCAGCACTTCATGCAAAGAGTTTTCTTGTACATTTCTAGCTGGAAATAAAGCAGCATCTTGCTCTGTGTTTCTGTCTGCATTCACATTTAGAAAGAAAACAGTTTTGGTTTTTTTCCTCCATCAGAAGATGCTTTTGCTTCATGGAAATTTAAAGACCTTTCCAAAAGAAGTTTTCCATGGTCAAAGAGAACACAAGCATGCCAATAATTATACTTGGAGGAAACCAGCAGATAAATACCCTATCAGCAGGGCTGGAGGAAGAGCAACAGAGAAGAGCCAACAGGGAGAGGATGGTCATCCTCCCTCCTCCTCCTCCTTTCCTCCCTGCCGTGCCAGGTACAGCTGGGCTCTTTGTCTCATTAATTGACACAGTTGGTTAATGGATAAACAATTAACCAGTGTATGCAATGATTATTTGCAAGGGACCACAGCAGGGCTCCGTAACTCAGGATTTTTTTTTTTTTTTAAAGCTAAAGCTGTTTTCACAGCTGGCACGGACAAATCCTGGTATAAAGCAGGGTCCAAACTCAGAAGGACCTGAGTCAGTCCCAACAGCAGGATTCCCCCACTTGAGAGTAGAGCCAAATTTTGGGGTTGAGAGGGAAAATGTGACTTGCCCATGGCCCTGTCAGCAGCCCCACAAACCTGGGCAGTGGCCACACTCCCTGTCACAGCTGCTGCAGAGCAAGAGGACACAGGGCAAACTCAGCCCTGGCCAGGGAGAATGGCACTGGGGTCAGCTGGAGAGACAGGACATACCACATCCCTCTGAAAGCTTTGCCAAACTGCTTTACAGGGCTCTGCTCCATAAGAGCTATTTAACCTCTTGGCCAGAGTTTCCATGCGGACACGCTCTGCATTCCCATGGGCAAGCTGAGGAATGCCTGGCTTAATCTGCAATAGGCTGGTGCAAACAGGCACCATGCACGGATATCCAGGATTTAGCCACAAACCAGGCAGGCTACACCAAGAAGGCCCTGCCTGTCCAGTGCCACTCACTGCTCACGGACTAGAGAAGGGAATTATAAACCTCCAATACTGAACTCAAGTGATACCAGGAAACCGCAGGAGACTGCAATTTAACAGAATGAAAGTTACAAGAAACAAGTCCTGCTTTTCAGTAGTCAGCTGTTGCCATTCAAGATAGAAAATAAACGGCAGCTTTTTTAAAGGAAATAACCCAAACAACCGAAGGAGAAAAACCAGGGTCTGACTGAGTCAAGAACCGGCAATCTGAACAAAGGCAAAACCTGTGCCAAGATGCACAAACAGGATTATTGCCTGTGAGCCAGGAAGGAAGAGATGGTGCAGAACACAGGAAGACTCAGACCCAAAGCATTTGACCTGTGAGAACAGAGTCAATACTGAGAGAAGGCAGAGAAACGTGACAGCAGACTGCAACCCTGCAGAAAGCTGCTGTGAGCAGGGTGGACAAGGGAAAAGTGCTCTGAATCAGAAGAACTGAATGGTTTAGGTTGGACGGGACCTGAAAGATCATCCAGTTCCAAACATCTGCCACAGGCAAGGACATCTTCCACTATCCCAGGTTGCTCCAAGCCCCATCCAACCCAGCCTTAAGCACTTCCAGGGATGAGGCATCCCCAGCTTCTCTGGGCAACCAATACCTCAACACCCTCAAAGGAAAGAATTTGTTGCTGATATCTAATCTAAACCTCCTCTCTTTCAGTTTAACTGCTGGTTTAAAGCAGAGACTAGGGAGAAAGCCCTGTCTAATGGCAAAGGCATGGCACTGCCTGAGGAGGGGTTTGCAGAGTCCCAGGGCTGGAGGAGGCAGGGGAACAGTTGCACCCCCAGCACCCACACACCAAACCTGCTGCCAGGGTATCCAGGAGCTGGTGTGCCAACCTGTGTTTGAACAGAGGGAAGGTGCTGCTCCGGATTTATCCGGCTCAAAGTCTGCCTAGGCAAAAGCAGCAAGAAGGAAAACACAGAGAAAATTCTCAGCAGTAAAGGAAAACATTGAAAAGAATGAACAGGCAAGGAAAAAAGGAGATGATTAAAAACTTTAAGAGGTAAAAACACGTATTGTAAACCCCATAAAGAATGCTGACACTGCCTTTATCCAATTCAACTCTCATATTAATTACTTCCTCTTGAAGCACCACTTAAGCTCTCTGTCTCCTGTCCCAGGCTGTCCCCACAGCACATGGGCCCCAAACCTCTTGAACTAGTAAAATATATACACTGGAAATAATGACTGCACTATTTCCAGCCAAGATTTCAACTGCAGGGACAATGACTAGGAAACCAGAAATTAACTATATTAATCCCTGAGCCCTTGTGAATATATTGCAAATCTGTAGCTCCATCCTGCAACTTTGCAAGCCCAATCTCTACTTGTTATTTGCCATTTTGGTTATGCTTTAACCCCAAGTTATTACTTCAGGGATCACATGACCATCTCAGCCTTCACTAAAGAAAATTTTTTCCTACTTGTTGAACAGGACAACAAAAGCACAGCTTTAAAGGCATGGAAACTGGAAGGCAGAAAATACATATTTTTGTAAATATTCATGAACAGTTCTGTGTTTTGAAGACACGTCCTGATGTGAAAATGTATGCAGCTGGTAATAGCACAGACTACCTCAAACTTGGTCAGCCTAAGTTTATTCTGTATCGTGGCAGATCTGAAATAGGCTCAGATAATCACAGCTCCTTAATGAAGTACTGATGGTGACAAGCACCACACAGAGCTATGAAACCCAGAAAAACTTCACTTGGAGAAATAGGGGAGCAGAGAAGAGAAAATACATCCAGGGAAAACAGACATTTACTGCTAATGCCTCCCAGGGTTTGATGCTCTGTATCAACTCTTATCCCTATGGTGAGAAACACTAGAATCCCTGAAAATTATCTCATTCCTGTTCTCATGACATCTCTCCCAGTACAGTGACCTTTTGGCAAGGGTTATGACAAGTGACCTCTGTTCCCATACTTGGTTTTCTCCTGCAGGCAGCAGCGCCCATGGTGGGTCACAAAAAACCTTCCAGGCTGCCTGGAGCAGAGCAGACAGGCTCAGGACAAACCAGGGCAGTGAGATGGGCTTATTAAATAGAAAACAAACAAACAAACAAACCAAAGCCCAAAGAATCCGAGTCATGAATTGTCTCTCCTCCTGCTGCTGCCGAGAGCCTGGGTGCAATAGGGACACCAAGAGCTCAGATAAAATGCCAAGGAATTCCCATGCACAATGCCCTCAACAGCTGTTTGCTCTGTCTAGTGGAGATGAGTCTTCTGCATGTAAATATTTCCCAATTCATCCCATTTTAAACTGGAAATTAGCTTTGGACCACTACATTGTGGAGAAATACCCTCAGCTGATAAGAGCCCTTTCTGACAAGTTAATTGCCTCCCCCAGGAGAAGCTGGGCTTGTCAGCATCCCAGATTTATGCCCTGGCACCTCTTCCTTCCACAGCCCTGGGCAGGTGTCAGCCCTCCACCTCAGTCAGGAAGTGTCCCCTGTGCTCAGGATCCCTGCCAGCACCTGCAAAGAGCATCCTGCTTTTTCAGCCCAGGAAAAATGCCCATACTTACACAAAACAAAACAGAAACACACTGATTTTATCTTTCTCCCAATATTCAATCAAAAACCCAGGGCTCTTGTAGCAGTATGTTACATTTCCTAGCTATGAAATTAAAAGACAAAATTCTCAAGCAATGGCTTAACCCTGTTCTTCAGTTCAGTACATGGAAAACACTCAGCTGGAGAAGCCAGCAACAGCATATACAGACACCTCCTGAAAATCTGCCCTTCTGGATGCTCATACTGCAGAGGCAGTGCAAAAGGATTAGTTTGCTTTTTAAAACACACAAAAAAATCCTTAAATAAGAACCAAAGCATTGCTCTTACCCTGGAAAGATCTGGAGCTGGAGAACTGAAATAAAAATCTGGATCAACAATAAACATGTTGAAACATCATCCTGACCTAATTTGCTTATCTTTAGCCCAGTCCTGATAAAACCAAAATATTTTAAAACACCGTTTCCAAAACAATTATTCCCACAAAAGTGCCCACATTTAATAGCAATACCTCTAAAAGCAGAAACCAATTAGTGTTTCCTGCAGCACAGTTCCCTGGCTCTGCATTATTGATTTCCACAGTCCTTGCCACGTGAGGCTCATTGCCAAGCCACCAGCCTGCCCGGAGGAACAGCAAAGTCACAGGAATCCACACAGCCTGTTTGCTTCAAGGCTGGGATGGCCAGGAAATAACAGGTTCATCTTTGGAAGTCCCTGTTGCACTGTCCAGAGCAGGCAGAACCCCTTCTGCCCCTGCAGCATCCATCCCACAGCACTTCAGCTAGAGAAAAGGGCACAGAAAAGCCAAGCAGGTCAAGGGAAAGGATGAGGTAAGGCACTGCTGACTAATCCACGGCTGCAGCCAGAAAACCCCTCCGTGCTGGTCTGTCCCCACACCCAGGTCCAGCCTAAGCGTCAGGCACCTCCCAAGGACTCGTTTCATTTGCTTCACAGAACAGTAAAGGGAAAACATCAACATCCTCGGATGGGCAGCGGCTGCTGATCTCATGCTGATGTACTGCTTGCTCTGGCTCCCACTCCCCCGGCCCAGGAACACCATCCTTGCTCCCTGGGCTGCCACAGGAAGTGCAGCCTTCCCGGGAAGCCGATCATTAGGTATTTATTAGTAATTAAGGCTGGCCCTACACACACTAATTCATCGCTTTGTTTTGGATTCCTCAGGCATGGACAAGAGTGCTTAAGCACAGCACTCACACCTCAGGTTGTGCATCCTTCCAGGGATCACCACCAGCCCTCCACTCCCTGCAGCCCTAAACCCAGGAGCACAGAACATAACACCCCTGAAAACCAGGCCAGGGGATGTCCAGAGTCCCTGAGTAACCCTGGTTACTCACCCCCAAGCCCCATTAGCACTCTAGCTGCAGGCAGGCAAAAAGAATCAGGTAACAGCACCTTGGGGATCAGCTCCATCTCAGCACCCTCAAACCACACAACTGAGATGCAACAGAGTGGTCAATAGAGTGTGATGGAAAAGAGGGGATGGGAAAACTGCCTGCTGCAAAGAGCACCAACAGCAGCAAGACCAAAGCATGCAGCACTTCTGGGTGCTGACACACACACACACAGAGTTTGGCACAATACAGAGCTCACAAAAGCTTTACATAAAATCGCAAAAGCAGGGAGCTTGCCAAAGTCATAGAGTAATGCACAGGACTCTTGGAGTGACCATCTCCATGAGGAGCAGGGATAACAAGGACCACCACAGTGCTCACAGGGTGATACGCACGGCTGCAGCTCTTATCTATAGCTGAACACGTCACACAAATACAGCACATATTTTTGTGACCTAAATGTATAGATATCTACAGGGCTGATGTCCTGTACATCACTCAACACTATTCTGGTATCTCCCAGTGCCACGTCTGCTCCAGCAACTGCCACCTGCCAAGCCACATTTCCGCAGGGAATTCCAGCAGCTCGGAGATGAGCAAGCATGCTTGGCAGGCAGCCCAACACCTCCATGCCTCCCTCCCTCACATAGCGGGGTTAGGTGGCAGCTGATAAATGCAAATACAGAACTGCACATATCTCCTACCAGCCAAGCTAATTCCAGGGGAAGCACTGCAGCCTGTGCTGGGGAGGGATTTGGCAGCTGCAACAGGATCCCAGCCCAGCCCTATGCCCTGCACTGGCTCCTGGCAGCAGCTCTAGATCACAGCACAGGTAGGTGGCAGGAGGTCAATGTCCCCATTCCTGCTGCCACCCTGCTGCTGACTGAACTGTTCCTGTCAAGTGGGAACATGACTTTTCTTTCTCCTCCTGCTTTATTCCATGTGAAAGCACAAGAAGGTGATTTTGTTGACCCTTTATGTGACCTGCTCAAAGAAATGAGAAATCGCTGCAGGTATCACAGCAACAAGGAGTAGCAGACTGAGACCATGTATTTTTACTAATAGTTTAACTAAAAGTTTAACACTTCAATAAAATGCTTTTTCCATTGTCTTGACTTTTGGGAGTTTGTTTGCCTTAATGGAGCTTTTCAAATTATTTCCATTTTAAAAAAAAACAAACAGTTGGCAGGAGCAGAGGGCCATGATGGAAGAGGAAAGCAACCCTTCTACTAAATAGTACTACAGTAAGTGTAGTCCCCATTACAGTGCAGAACTCAAATGTTCCTATGTGAGCAGCCAAGTCCAACTCCCCGCTCTGCCTGGGGAGCCCAAGGCACAGGCTCATCTCAGAGTGGCTTCCCCAGGGCACCACCAGCTCCAAGGACAACCACTGCAGGGTGACCACCACCACGGTTTTACTGATGCTTTTGTCCCTCTTAGAGGCAGCTCCAAGTGCAGGGTGTGGGGCTGGGACCCACATGCAGTGCCAGGCCCACACAGGTGCTGGCACGGTGCTGTCCCACACTGATCCTTCCTGGCAGAGCGAACCAACCCTGCAACTGCTCACACTGAACATTAACCTCTGCCAAGCTTCTGCTGACTGTGCACATCCTGTGCCAGGGTGTACTTTGGTAAACCAAAAGCACGGGATGACCTCCAGTTAATGAGTGTGAAACTGCAGCATATCAGGGTCACCAACAAGGGTATGTCCGAGCTCCTCTCCCTGTTCCTCAGCCAGCATCCTGCTACCTCCCCATCCCTGCACCACCCTGAGAGCACTGTCATCTGCTGTCCCAGGGAAGGGACAGGCTGGAGCCACAAGTGCAAAACCCCATGATGTCATGCAGCCTCATCATCCCAAAACACTCCCGTACTCCTGCCTGCAAACCTGAATTCAGCACCTTTCCAAACTGAAGCTCCCTGGTGATTTTTAGTGTTTTATTTAGCAATGCTTTTAAAAGCATTTGATGCATTCTGGCTGATAAGCTCCACAACAATTTGATGTCTCTATCCTCATTTGACTTCAGTTATTTTCCAGTTTCCTCCTAAAGCTGCAGTGCTCAGTGGTCCCAGCTCCCGCTGTCAAGCTGGGACACCCAGCACTAAAATGCTGCTGTACAATCAGGCATCTTTCCCAAAAATCAGCACCAGCAAGAACCAGAGGTGACAACAGGAGGGTGTATGTCTGCTCCTGAACCGCACTGCCAAGAGCGGCTGCTTTTCCTCAGCACAGCCAGCAGCAAGCACTGACACGGGCAAACACCAGCCCGCAGCCTCCCTTTCACACCCAGAAACCTCCAACCAGTTCCCAAACAGCTTCATCTGTGGATTCAGGATAACATTAAGCCTCCCAAAAACTGCATTTTCCTTTTCCTTGGCCAGCTAAAACAAATATTTGGGAACGTCTCGCTTACAAGAAGAACACAGTTGGCTTGGGGAAGTCCCAGAGGTAATTGTCAGAGAAGCCATTAAGCCAAGCTCAGAGGTGATGCCAAGACTTCATGGAGGGCTCCAGGTGGCTTTGCAAATCAGCCTCTCCCATGGAGACCCTCCACGATAACACAACAGCACCTAGGACACAGGGTACTCAAGTTAGTGAAAAGTTAATTTTTCTATACCTTGAAGTGTTTGATTCATTATCAGAATTAAGGATGAGTAAATAATTACAGAAATTGGGTTCTGATTTCTCAGATAACTCTGGAACGATGGTTGAGGTTTCAGACTGAGATCACATCCAGGCAAATTCAGTAAGAAATTGTCTGTTAAGAAGCAATAACTTGCAGAAACAGAATAGCTCCCTCATGTTTCTATCTTAAATAGAACTAAACACCTGCAAATTTATTCAAAATAGCTCATTTACACACATTGACAATACCGACAGCTTGCTTAGAACAAAATAGATGCCATGGACAAATTTTTTTTAACCACTTGCCTACAGAAGAAAAACTATGCCTTGATCAAGCCTGCACAGGAGCCTGCTGATGGCAGGCAGGGAAAGATGATGCTCATCTCAGAGCTCAGATCAAGCCTCAGCTGCCTCCTCTCTCTTCTCCCTCACTCAAGCTCCCAGACCTCCAGCACCTTACAAGCAACTCGAGAGTCTGGGCAAGGCAGACACCCTGCAGCTCATTCTCCTTTTGTCAAAACTCCTCTACAGTATTTTTCCCACAAATTCCTAGAGGAAATCAGAGCATTAAGAATACGACTTACAAGCTTAACCCTCCAGACCTTGGCACACAATGAGGCACAAATTAAAGACTACTTCTCCTTCAGCTGCCATGGTGTTCTGGAGAGCACTGCCCAGAAAAGTGTTTGCAGAGAGTTTTCTACATGTACAAAAAAGCTGTTTGGCAGGAAGAAATGCAATAGTTTTGGGAGAGAAGTAAAAAAGGCTAAACAGGCTCAGACAGCAGTTCCCATCTTGCCAGTTCTTTCTCCTGGTGAACAAAATAGTTCACTTGCCATAACTGCTGCCAAAACTGCAGGATCAGGTCTAACCACGGAGATTTCAAAGCCACCATGAGTCATCTACTATTCTTTCTTGGTAAGATTTAACACTGGGTGGGACACAGACACAGAAAAAAAAAGCAATTTGCAGGAAACCTCAGTCATGGAAAAATATACTTCAGAACATCTCACGGGGACTACATAAATAGCAAAAGAGAAATGAGAAAACAAAGTACTTCTTTCTGAAAAGACTACGATGCACTGCCTGCTCTCCAAATTGTTTCAGCAGCTGCGACAGAGAAAGGACAGCTGAGCTCCCTAGAAGACCCCAGTAGCCACAGGTACTTCCCAGTGCGCCCAAGAGAACCACAAGCAAGGCAGATTTGTGTTCTTCATGTGAAGTCAACTGCATCATGTAACTGTATCTTACTTGAACTGAAAGAAAAAAATAGAAGCACAGACCATCCAATTGTTTCACCTCTTGTGTGCCACATTCAAAGCTGGTTGAGAGTAAGAACACTTGCTTTGTAAATAAAAAAAAAGCCCAAGAGTAGGGTTGGCTTTAGCTAGGTAATGGAGTGCAGTTATGAGGTCCTGCCATGGCCACACCACCTCAGGGTACTGAAAGTGTTGGAAAGTTGTAATTAATTACTCTTGCAGGTTTCTTTTCCCTCCCAAGGGCTTCCTGGAGGCTTTAAGCAGGAGTCAGCCCAGCTAATGGTGAGAGAAGCCTGTGCTGTGAGGTTCATCTGACCCAAAGCAGTGCAGTGAGCACTGTGTTCACCAGAGGGTGTTTTCTGGGTGGGGCAGAGACAGGCAGGAAGAACAAGAAATGAGTATTTCTGATTTAAAAAACCCTGCCAGAAGTCTGGCTGGTAAAATGGGAGAAGTTTCTAGGAAGTGGCTCAGCAATGAGTCAGTGCCGGTGGCAAGGAAGAGCCCCAGGACACGGCACCGGCAGATCCTGGAAGGAAAAGAGAAGCAAGTTCTTGCACAGCCAGACAACCAGAAACTGCAACCGGCTCTGAATCAGCCACTTGCACAGGCTGGGACAGAGGCTGTCAGAGGGCTGCTCTGTGGGACATTGTCTGCCTGGCACTGCCTTTTGTCTCTGCGCTCTGGAATGCTCATCCCGGAGAAAAGAGCACCCTCTGTGCCTGAACCACCTTCCCTGGCCCTGGGGAAGAAAATGTAAAGTGTCCCCAGCTCACTGGGATCTTGCTGCCAATCCTGGGAGAGCCCAGGGAAGCACCAGGTGTTTATCAGTAGGCTTATCTTATTTCTCCTAAAATAGAGCCCTCACGTGAAGGCTGCACACACGAGGGCTCACTGCACCAGCAGAAAGAAAAATGAAAGACAGGAACCTGGCCCACTCACAGCCTGACCTGAAAAATGCAATCCAGGAAATGCAGTTTCTTTCTTCAGCAGCAGGTGCAATCCAAGAAAACAGATCTCAACACCATGAACATTCTGAATACTTGCTGCTGTCAGTATAGTGTGCTCCCACAGGACTCTCCCACCCAGACAGCAAAGTCTCCCTCTGTCAAGTAAACCTGCCAAGAGTGATGAAGTTTCTCATCCTCAGCCCTGCAACCCCTCTCCCAAAGGCTTTCCATGGGTGGCCAGTGCAGGGATGCTCTTTCTCTTCTGCAAAATGTGCACTCCACCACTATTCACCTTTTTTATTACACCTGCCCTTTTATTACAGCCTTTCTTCCTAAACAGTCAGTTCCTTATGGCAGAAGATAATTTATTTTACCTATGCCATAAAAAAGGCATAGAGGAGGAAGGGACAATGTCATTAAACTACAGTAACTAATGCAAACTGGCTACCTTGCTGTGAAATCCTACTGGAGGTGTAGCATCATTTTATTTCATGGAGCTCAACATGATCCACTCTGCATCCCCAGGGAGTAAAAAGGAAGATTTAAGGGAAAACAAATCACAGAAAACCAAAGAGCACAAAGGTATAACACCCTACAGAGCCAACACCGGTTTCAGTGCAGACAGCACAGATGGGCAGACACGTGCCAGGGCTCACTCCCACCCAGACCCACTCTCAGACACTTTTTATTGGCACCCAAGCAAGGATGGTAGCCCAGTAAGACAACCTCAGGTAATTACCTCAGTATTAAAACCCCACATCCCATTTTGGCAATAAGCCCTGGGCAGGCTGTCACCCTTGCTGAGCTGACGCTGTGCTCGCTGCAGGAGCGGCAGCAGATCCTCTGGCACTTGCTCCATTCTCCTCCCTGACCCTTTTTCAGCAAGATTTCACTGACCTGTATCCATTTAGACTCGAACAAGCCACAACTGTTTATAAATAGTTTTTATTCTCTGAAACAAAACTGGCCTCCCTTCTGGGGTGCGTGGCTTCCTCTCTGCCTGGTGCCATCCCAGCTCCTTTTGGGGTCCCAGCTCTCCAGTGTGGGAGCAGCAGCCACCAGACAGCTTCTCCCCCTCTCCCCACACCAGCACATGGGTGCCGGGGGTGGAGCTGTCTGACAGACACGAGCCCCACTCCCACTTTGTTATGTAAACCCCCAGGTTCTGGTGTTTATCTGCTTAAAGGATCCAGAAATCACTAAATGCCACCTCAGCGAGTGGGCACGAGGTGCGAGGGATGCGCAAAGCACTCGGGGCAGGGGCGACGGGCACACGATGCCCCCGGCGATGCCTCCCACTGCTACTGCATGGAAACAGAGAAAACTCTGAATTCCAAAGACAGAAATGTACATATAAAAACAAAATTCATGATCTTCAAATCTACATTTCACTCCTGTTTGCTCCCGCCCCTGCACAGGAGCCAGGGTAAGGTGAGTGTCCCGTCACAAGGACCATGACTGCCCTGTGCCACCCTGCACACCCTGTACCACATGATAAATATTTTGTAAATAAAACCTAGCAAATGGAGCTTTTTCCATCCCTTCACCACCTTCTGCCTTCCAGGGTGTCTGCACACACAGAGCTGGTATGTACATGTATCAGATGATCACAAGTCCGTGGAAGCGAGGGACAGGGCAGGTGCACCTGGCTAAATATCTGTTAAAAACTTACTTATATAGCTAAAACAAAACAAACAAAAAAAAAACCCAACAAAAAACAAACAAAAAAACCCCAACAAAAATAAAGAACTGACAGTATATATCTATTGCTATCCTGCAGTTCAGCAGAGCTGAGGTCTGGCTCTGCATAGGTGGGTGCAAAGAAGCCAGGCTGCACACAAGCTGCACACACATCCCACCTCTCAGAGGGCAGAAAAAGCGTGGCAAGCAGCACCTAAATATGGACTGAAAAAACCCTTATTTTTGGCAAAAAGAACCAAAAAAAAGGCTGGCCGAGGTTTTGTGAAGGGAAAGAAAAAAGAACAAAGTTGCAACTCCTGTCAGGCACACGATCATGACAAAATCTCAGCCCCTGTAGGAGTTTCCAGAGTACAGGGCATGTGAGAGCAAGTTAAAAACACATCATCAAATAATTGCCAGTCAGACAATAGGAGGAAAAGGCATGAAAGGTTTGCTCTCGCCCTCCTCCTTCCTCACCCTTAGCCAAGACCAGGTACATATTGCCATGAGACACTCCAAAAGAAAATCAAATTGCATCTTCAGCTCTGTTATACACAGATTTAGGGCCACTGGCCAATGCTGACTCTCACTAAAGCTTTATTATTTTTAAATCACTTGCTGCAAAATAGCTGTTCTGACATGAAATTAAGGAACCACCTGTTTGCAGCAAAGGCATCAGAAAGGTGCTGCTCCTTACAGAGCATGATGGCTTCCTGCAGCTCTCCAGCAATTTCAGACACTGAGTTTCTCCTCTGATGTATTCACTGGGTACAGACAGAGAGAACATACAGCTAGAAGCCTCCATGAACATTAGTAACTGATATCTTCCTCATTATGTCATTTCAAGGGAATAACACTTGTGGTAACGCCAGCATTTAAGTGCATTCTCCTGTCATTTCTTTCCCGGAAGGCTTGATAACCTGCTTTAAATCCATTTTCAGAGAAGGAATAACTGTAAAACCCAAGTTCAGCTGGCTGAACTTGCACTTAATCATCTAAGAGATTTCTCAAATCACTGCTGGAGATAAGACCCACTCCCTTAAAACGTCTTTCCACACACCTGCAGTCTAAAGAGCACTTTCTTAACTACAGGAATAACAATGTCAAGATGGCACAACCGTTTACACTTCGTTACTATTAAGAGTAATAAAAATTTCTAGGTGAGGCACGAGATTTCACCTCACTCTGTGAAAGGTTAATTTCACCAGCCAACGATCACCTACCTACCAGCATTTATAATTTCATTTACACACATGTGAAACAGCACCTTCAGCAGTTTAAAGAAGGTGCAATTCTGATAGCAGCACACTCTTCCTCAGCTGCAAGAGCTCTGGAGACACCTGTCAACAACAGCATTTTTTGTGGAAGGAGTTCAAGCCTCTCAAAATAAGAAGAGCATCATGGACTCCTGGAAAAGTGGATTTATTAAGTCTTTTCCAGTAAGACCAGAACCTCAACACTAATTTTTGATAAACCTGAAAAGGCTGATGTTATACATCAAGATGAAACTAAAAGCGCAAATGAATATTTAACTGAAACCCTTCAATTTTCTCTGCTTAGGAAAGCTAAATCTTGGCAAAACCAAATTCAATAGCCGTACCTCTCAATAAACTTTCATTCAATCATCTGAAGCACAGTCTGCAGCAATCCCTGCAAATTTTAGCAGATCCTTTCAGAGGGATCTGACCTTGGCCCTGTCCCACAGGGAGCTCAGATCAAGCCTGTGGCTGGCCTCGTGTCCAGAGGGGAGGGCAGATCCAGGGCTCATCACCCCCAGCCAGCAAACCCTGCACCAAGATGGACCATGGGGACACTGTGGCAGGTCACCCACCTGCTGCACCCCCAGGCTTGGCGGAGGCCAGACACACTTTGCCACTGCAAAAAACCTGATTTTTCAGGTTTGGTGCTACCTCATGGCAGAAGGATAGGAGGAAGGGCCTCTTTCAGCCGCAGGCAAAGGCAAGGCAGGTGCACAGGGGGGACTGGCTGCTGCCATCCCAATCCCCTGAGCCCGGATCAGGGATCCCAGCATCCCTGGGGAGTGCTCAGCATCACAGGTAACAGTGACCCCGAGAAAAGGGCTCTCAAGCAGCAAAGGACTCAGAGCTTCCCAACTTCTGGCAAAGCTGGGCAGGATTTGGTCATGAGACCCAAGTCACAGGGCTAACACCCTGTGAGCATCGTGAGGTGGTTGGAAATCAAGTTCCCTGGTTACCTGCGAGCCTCTGGCATGAGCTCACACTTACCAAACGGTAGGGACGGCATAGGAGTCGTCCTGAATTCTTGAACGATTAAAGACACTCGAAAAAACATGAATTCTTGAGCGATTAAAGACACTCGAAAGAGAGCTCCCACCCTTCGAGCTGCAAACACAGGCAGCTCGAAACACAACGCCGTACGCAAACAGGGAGCTTTTGTCCCAGCAGCCATGGGCACACCGGCCTCGCCGTGACATCCACACTTTCCATCTTCCACAGGTGTCACACCAGCAGAGCTCCATCCACCCCGTCCAACTGCTGGTGCCTGTCCCCAAACAGCCTCACTGGAGAGGCACCGAGCAGATTTACTGCAAGGAGGGATGTGGGGATCACGCAGAGCTGGGCACACAAAGGGCATTGTCCTTCTGTGTGCGGAGAGCCTGGTCAGCCCGGGGCAACGCTGCCAAAGCCAACGGAGCGGCACTGACTTGAACCACGGTCCAGCTCGGACCGGAGGCACTTAGGGGCTGAAGATTTCTAGAGAGCATCATGCCAAATAAAGAAAACCAGCAACAGGCAGAAAAGGCTTTCATCGCAAGAAACCCAGCCGGCAGCTCAGCAGAACGGGTTGTGTCAGCACGTTGAGTAACTCTCAGGGTTTTCCCATATCCCCAAAACGGCGGGTGCAGAAGGGACGTGGCAGGGTCACGGCTTCACCAACGCCGAGGACACTGAAGTTCACCACACCGCCGACTGTCCCAACCCAGGCGCCCGCGCTGACCACAGGGCAGGACCGCACCGACCCAAACCCACCCATTCCACAGCACCACAAACGCGCAAACCATCCCGAGTGTGTCCGACAGCCGACAAACACCTTCCCGCGGCAAAGTATGCCCCAGCAAAGAGCCCGGGCAGGGGATTCACTTGAAAACAGACGCCCTGCGCTGAAGTCACCGCCGTGCCCCGGGCCGGGCGCCCGCTCCGGGGCACCCCCGCNCCCGGGCCCGCCCCGCTGAGGGCACCGCGGCCGCTCCCGGGCCCGGACACGGCCCAGGGGAGGGACGGGCAGCACTCGCCCCGCCCGGGGTGGGCGTGAGGAGCCGAGGGAAGCGCAGAGTGAACGGCAGGGGAGGAACTGGGTGATTTCGTTCCAAGTTTGCGGCGTGTGAGGGGGATTTGGGGTTGTTGTTGCGCGCTCCGAGTGCCGCTTCCACAGGGAGCAGTTTTCCCCTTCGTGCCCGGACACTCCAAGAGGGAGAAGCCAAGGTTCCCCGCCGTCACCGAGAGACTGCGTTTGACCAGGGAAACAGATTGGAAAAGCCTCTGCAAATTAACAATTATTAATTGCACATGCGAGGCTTTTTTTAAAGCATAAGACAACCCAATAATTACAGTCCGGTGCTGTTTGGATCCGAGCCGTCCTCCCCTGCACATGCGGCATTTACCGTGTTGCTTCCCATATGCCCTCTTTAATATGCAAAGAAGCAGATTTTTTAGCGAGAGGAAATTTTTGTGCTTGCAGAAGCATTGAACTGACATGCGGATAAGCAAAATTCCCAGCAGGTTCCAGCTCTAACCCAGCCGTGAGTGCTGGTGAAACGCCCAAAATCTGTCTGCAGCACTGCAGCTCTCACTGCTGCGGCTGTACAGGGAAATCCTGGCGATTTCTTCCAGGGGACACAGTGATTTCCACTTGTATCTCTACAGCAAGACTTCAGTACGGTTATTAGGATATTTTTCTTGCTTAGGTGATTTTAATTTTTTATTTCTTTAAATCATGAAGAACTGAACCGCAGTCCTCAAATGCAGATGAGATAAATAGCCCAACTTTGGTCACTGCTGATTCAGAGGCAGCCTCTGTCCCCTACTCAGGCAATGCAATATTGAAGCATCACATTCTCCACCAGAGCAGCACCTGCCTTGTTTATGGGCACACCTGTAACACGCTGGCTCAGCTCGTTTACACTGGGTTTACTATGACTTGGCTTACCAACACCTTAACAAAACCAGTGTGAGCGATGTGCTTCACACTGAAAATCAAACTTAGAAATCTGAGGTGGGTTCCCAACAGCATTGCAACATTCAGCTCATGGGGCTGGGCTCAAACACATTCAGCATTTGCGGAGAGCTGTGAGTCAAGGGGCCTCAGCAGTGAGCAAGGAAAAAGTCAGCACAGATATTTGCAGCACTCAGTGTCGGGAGAGAACAAAGCAGGAGAGGAAACCGGGGTGGAACACTGCAGGACAATGGGAAATATTCAAAGTTACCCTATATCACTGCCATTTCCACCCCAAAGAGTGGGCAGGGCCATGTTCCAAGCAGGCACATTGCCCCACACTGCAGAGAGGTTTCATGCTAAACATGTGCAATAGGAATGAGTGGAGAGATGGCACGGGGAGCATCCCTCAGGGCACCCACCTGCCCAGGATGCCCAATCTCTGCCATCCTCTCTGGACACACCTCTGTTCAGTCCACAGCTCCCTGGGGCAGGAGGCCAGTGGGCTGCAGAGGACCTCTGCCTCCTCCCGTCTCTGCACACCTCTCCCCGTGTGTTGATGCAGAGCAGGGACATATCAGACACAGAGAAAAACGACTTTCTCTGCAGACAAACCCCTGCCCTCCCACCCAGAGCTCATTTCAGTGCTCATCCCTTACGTGACTGGCTGATTTTTGGCAAATCTTTCCAAATCCATTAACCTTAGCTCACTTAATGTGTATTTAATCTCTCTGCTGAAGGTTTATGTTGGCAGTGAGCAGGGCTAGACCGGTAGCAGAAGAGGGCAGCCTGTGTAGGTGAGGATTTTGGCCTCTACTTTGCACAATTTCCCCCTCTGCAGCACCAGAACAGAGCAGGTTCTCCACACACAGTTATCATCTCTCCCAGCAGAAATACCACTGTCTGAGCCCATGCCCCATTAGTGGTTTTCTACACTTCCCAGAACCTTCCCTGCCCCGGAGGCAATTCTTGAAGTGGATACTTGGCACATACCCTTGAAAATATCTTGAGCTTTGCAGAAGCACAGGGGAGTTTATCTTTGGTTCTCTATCAGCTGCTTTTCAATCTTCGGGAACTTCCACACATCCTCAGAGGATGCCTGGTGTCATCACAGGGGTGTGAAGTTTTCTTATATAAGGTGGGACTCTGGTGCAAAGAGTGCTCTGAGTGGCAGTCAGGGATTGAGGCTGCTGCAGTCTGTAAAACCAAGGTGCTGATATTAGCAATCTCTTTTCTTTTTTGAATTGTTATTTAGTCGTACTTCACATTATTTTCTTCTCTCTAAAAATTTTCGCTTCCACACCCAATGAGGTGGCCAAAAGTGGGGCTACATGAGGCATGCAGAGACATCTGTAGAAGGGCTCCTGGCGAGCTCAAAGCCTGTGCTGCTGCACACTAAACCAAATCCACCAGCTGAAAGATAATACAGGAAAAAAAACAGGCATTCTTTTCAAATAAGGACATTGTCTTCAATCTCGGTCACCACTCGACATCACAACACAGGGAGAAGGGGGAGGAGCAGAGGGACAGCAGCTGCTGGACACTAGAGAAATGCCAGGAAA
>VZTZ01019011.1:830700-899930 GCA_013400955.1 Drymodes brunneopygia | reverse complement strand
AAATTAATGGCAAACTAAGAGCAGGCAGGAGTGAACACGTGACAGCACAAAGAAGCATCACCTTCTCCAAGCCTCTCAAACTGTTTTAACACACCCTGAAAAACACTCTCCCCTCCCTCTGTGGCAAAAGGCAGTTTTGCCAATGGGTTGGGGTGCAGGAAGGATCTCAGCAGAGCCATATTTGTCTGACATGTTGAACACAGGTGTCACCTAAATACAGGGTTTTACCCACAGAGATTTTCATCACCTGTTTGCTTTTCCTTTGTTAAATGAGCCCAGATACACCAGTACAAACCCCAGCCCTGTGTTATTCAGAGAATCACCAATAATGGGCTCATTCCCCAGCCCAGCACTCCTGACACTGTTCACAGCAGCCCACACATCAAAGATGGAAAAATAGAAAACCATCTATCAAATGTTGGAGTGGAGCTGGAGTGTCTTTCATAGGCAGGCATTGAAAGGGCCTTTTTCCTCCTTATATTTCCCCTTTAGCTACCCAAGGGCTCCCTGACACCAAGCATGCGTCATGTTGGTGCCTCTCCAAAGCCATGGGGACCAGAGGGGAACTAGGGGAAAAAATAAGGAGTTGTTTTATCCCCTCAGTTGGGAAGGAGCCTGCAGAGCCCCAGGGGAGGGAGGAATCAGCTTTATCACCCTTGGTGAGATGAGGGTTCGTTTTGGCTCTGTGTAAAGCCAGGCTCCAGCTTGGGACACCACCGTGCCTCCTGCTCCTGCACCCTGTCCCCAACCTCTGCTGAAGATATCCTGACTGCAGAGCAAAGGGTTTTCTGCCCCACAGCACAGTGACTCTGCAGCTCCTTAGGCCAACAGGGCTGTTTTACCCTGTGTCCCAGTGTCACCTCACTAGGGACTGGGAATGTGTTTTGCTTTAGCCATTTCAGAGCAGTGCAGTGAGAAATGGCATCAACATCCTCCTGTGAGGGGCACAAGGGATGGGGCAGAACAGTGCTCAGCTCCAACCCTGACTCCAACACCCCCACAGAACCCACAGCAGGTGATGGAGCCCTGTGGAGGTGTGCATCAGACATCCCAGGAAAACCCTGTGGAGCCACACTGAGGCAGCCACTGGTGACACTGCCAAGATGGAGCAACCCAAGACAACCCAATGTGGGCCAGCTGGCATTAAGCCACATACACACACAAAAAAAAATTATTATTTTGTCCCATAAGACCAGTTTTCCAAAAGGAAAAGGCGGGGTTGCTTGTACAAATCACATTGTCAAGTATTTTTTTCCTTCTCCCCCTTTCAAGGACCACTATTGTCCTCCTAACTGAGGGAACAGGCAGGGGAGGAAGTTTTGTTGAAAGGCACTTCAGCATCAAGTGCCTGACTGGGCCACGGAGCCTCTTGGGAGTTGTAGTCTTGTCTTCTCCCATCAAAATTGCTTTTTCTGGCAAAATTCCACAGCAGAGTAATTTCTCCCATGACACAGCACCAACCTTCCTGCACAGTCAGGAGACAGCAGCACCCCTGGACTTTATTTGCTACAAGACAACCCTGGGGGCTGCTCAGGATCCAAATCTTATCAGATTTGGCCAGAATATTTCAGTTTTCTTTCACACCCTTCTCTTTCCATTCCCATGGAAACACAAACAAAGCTCTTGCTGTTTGGGTTTGGTTGGGGCTTTTTTCCTTCTCTCGATGGGGGGTGGATGAAAGTGGCAAATGAAAAACTTCTAAAAAAATATAAAAAAAAAGAAGAAAAATATATTGAATAATACATGACATACCACATCTAGCTTGATTTCCCCTGCAGCAGTGCATCTCCCCTCTGTATCACCCCTTCAGAGCCTCAGGGGACTGAGATGTGCCTCAGAACTGAAACAATACGTATTTCATGTATCACAAACTTGCTTTTGGGGCAGGAAATGCCCGAATCCAAGCTGTCCCACCCTTTTCCTCACTGGTGCATCGTTCCACAGATACCTGGATGCCACCGTGTGGCAGCTGCCCCGAGCAGCGGTGGAGAGACAAGGACAGAGACAGAGCTGCAGGGAAAGGCAAGGCTTTAAGGGGGAAGAAAAGGGGGGAAAGCAGGGTTGGGGGTTTTTTTGCAGCAATTCACAAAACTTTAAGGAATGCCAAGCACGTCAGTACATGAAGCACAGGATCTGGAGGAAGGAGAGAGTGCAAACCAGCTCCGTATGGTGTTGCTCAGACTCACACTGTCTTTCTATTTAAAGCCCTGCAGGAACGTGAGTGCCAGGTTTGAGTGAGCTCAACAAGTCCCTCTGAAAACAATTTACATGCTCCTCTCTACCACGGGGTCTGCTTATCTGACAGCTTTTGATGCCTTACCATTCCCACACAGCAGGATACAACCCACCTTTTCCTGCTGGAGGACAGAAGTGCAGATCTGGAAAGCTATTTAATTAATGACAGAGACCAGTGGGAGCTCCCCGGGGTCCAAATCAGCTTTGGGATGAGGACATGGGCTGCAGAGTGTTTAGTGCTGCTGCCTGCCCACCCCTCCCTTTTCCCTCCACGTGGGAAACAATGCTGGGTGGAACCCTGAAGATGAGGATTGTGCTACCAAGGCTGTGTCTGCAGGCACATCCTGCAGGCCAAACCGTCCTGGCAAGGCCAGAACATCCTTCCTCCTCTACCAGCACCCTAAAACTGTCTCCTGCCAGGAGGCAGCAAGAAGAAAGCAATACACAGTCCAGGGTCAGAGCTTGGGGTCCGCCTCATTCTCCCATCCTCTGTCTCTGGGGAATGCCATATTTTCCCATTAAGTACCTCTGGGGTATGTCTCAGTTTCCCCTCATCTGCCTCAACAACACTGCTTCTCATTTATTCCAAGGTGCAGTTCACTGAAAGGAGAATTACACGTTTTATCATTTGTCCGTACCAGGTTGTTAAGTTGCTGTGTTATTATTAGCAACAGGAAAGGAACTAAGTAAATTATTCTTAAAGTATGTAATGAACACTTGAGTAAGCGTTAAGTAATGAGCGTTTCTTTAGCAAGGAATCCGAGCGAGACACACTCCACCCATTTTGTTAACAGACAAAGGCTTATATAAGCTGGATGTTACATAAAACCCTAAAATAGGGAGCTGGAGCACTCCCCCACCTTTGGGTGAAAGCTTTGCTGCAGCCCACGGATACCTGAGCTGACACTGAACCAGCTCCGAGCTAAGAGGCAGCTGATGGGCAGGAGCCAGTGGTAGGGACAGAGATGTCCTGTGGGTGCTGCCACTGATGCCTGAAGGATTTTTTGCTTTTTCTCCTAAATACCTTTTACACAGTTCCCTATATCTACAAGTATTAGCATGCATACTTGTGATGCTTTAGGTGTGATAATTTAGCCTGGTTTCTTGGTGTCCTGCAGGCCAAGAGACCAAACACCCCAGAACTGTAGAGTTAGAAGACCAAACATTCTATTGTCCTAAGAACTCAAGGTCCCCTAGCAGGACAGGTTCTGTAAACTAGAAGTTAGCCCACCCCAGCCCCTTATTGTCGTTAGATATGCTAATAAGTAAGGTTTTTAATTGTATACTTGGCTGGGGGGATGGGGCTTTTGTGATGCTGTCACCGGGGTGAAGCAATGCATTGAATGGGATCCTATTAAAATACCGAGGTAAACGACCCCCAACCCTCTAACCGTGTCTAGTTTCTCATTTGCTAAGACCTGGAAAAAGGCATCACCACCAGCCCTGAGCGCAGCTCGTGGGGCGAGTCTGGATCTGCCCTCGTGCTGCTGCGGAACAGCCCCTACAGTAACGCGCTCCAAGCAGCTTTATCATCCCTCTGGTGATCCAAGAACGTGTCTCTGTTCCTGTGTGGCAGGGCAGGCTGAACACCACCCAACCCCATGGTGTCATCCCAAGGGAATTCTAACTGGAGCTTCGGAAGGAGCCACAAGCTATGGTTATGGGGAAGCTTCTCTGTGGCTCTTCCTGTCTCCAGGGATCTGCAGGAAAGGGACTTTCCAAGACAGAAGTTCTGTTTTTGTAGTGTCCCAGCTCCTTGCAGCTGATCCTTTCAATAAATTGACATGTCAGTTCTTCAGTCCTCGTGAACTTTCAACTTCCACCACATCACGAGACAAAACCCACCACGATTTACCATAATTTATCCGCAGAGAAAAGGGGATCTGCATCTTGCAACATCAACTACAAGAGATAAAAAAAGCAGGCTGGTGCAGCCTCTTCATCACATCTTGTGTGCCTGAAAGCCTGTCTGTCTAGAGATAAATCATCTGTCTCTATAAAGAAACACTTTTCCTCCCTAGACATCTTGCATCCCACCTTAAAATGCACAATTCCAACACTCAGACGGCAGATTCAGCTGACAGCAGTCATTGCTTCCTAGACACGAGGTCAAAAAAAGTCTCAGAGAAGAGAATTTGCAATTCTCTTCATAGCCCAGACACCAAATCCTTCAAATGCAGGTATCAGATGCAGTTGCATGAGAAGTCAGGGACACTTATCTGGTTGGGGGGAGAAAAGGGGGAGAGAAAGCTCTTTTGGCACGGGATTTTTGGGCAGGCAGAGTAAAACGTGTCAGGAGTTACTCTCAGGACTACAAGGGAGCCATTCATGGCTGCAATCAGTTTGCTCTGCGGTACTTGCAGGAACATGCCAAGACTGCTCTGTGATTCTGCCTGACTGACTTAGTGTTTGTGATTTGCCTGACCTTTGCTCTAAATAAATGGGAGCCACACAGAGAGAATTTTGATGCAAGTCCCCTGCATCTATAGCATCCTCCCTGGCTGCAACCCACTGGCTTCCTGGGGCTTTGTTTTAAAGGAGAGACAGACAGAAGGCAGGCAGGAGGGGAAAGTGAAGAAATGAAATGCAAGCTGTCTGGCCCACACAATTAAAAAAAAAAAAAGAAACAAAGAAGGAAAAAGAAATCAGAATTGCCTGGCTTTGTTTTCTGTCATGTTATTTATCTTACTTCAGAATTAAATCCAGATGACAAAGATAAGACAGGGGTGACCCCTAGTGCCCTCTCCAGCTGCAGCTTCCACTGTTATTCCCTGTATTGATATTAGAGCATAAACAGAGGGAAGAAGCAGCACCTTTCAGATTTGTTCTTCATTCACAAAGCCTCTCTCTCTCCCCTTTCAGAAACAAGATCTCATTTCCTCTCACTACTGAAACTCTATCCCTGTGAGGCATTCACTGCAACATCCCTTTGTCGCTGTTGTCTGGGAACAAAATTAAACACATTTACTTGTGTAAGAACTTATTATATTCCATTGACTACTTGTGTAAGAACTTATATTCCATTGACTATTTATCATAGTACATTTATATTTATCACCTTACATAAAAGAAAGAAGAGCCTATTTTACTAACTCCAGGCTTGTCAATAGCTAAGAACAGCCATTCAAACTCCTGAGAAGAGACCTTTGTCTTGTAAAAAGTGTGTTTTGCAGCACCAAGGCGCTGAAAGGAGCGAGTCTTTCCTGTGACAGCCGTCAGTATGCACCACTTCTTTTTTTGTTTTTCAGCAATGTCAAAACTCTCTGTTCTTGTGAATCAGCCTGCACCAGACATACCCTGCTCACTGTGCTGGCTGATGCTCATCAGGGGCTTTTCCTTGTGTTACTGTGAGGGAACAGCTCCTCTTTCAGAAAAATCTTGAGACACCCCCTCACAGATTACTTTGGGATGCAAGATTTTTCTTGAGGAAAAAAATGGTCTTAGGCACAAGCCTGAAAGATTTTTAGCTTCCTGTAATGTGAGCACTTTGGGCACTTCCTGCCCTGCTGTGGTCGGGGCTTTGCCCACCAGCATCCAGTGTGGGTGGTACCACATCAGTTGACATCTCAAAATTTCACATATTTAATGGCATCTCATCAGGCAAAGAAGCCACGTGCTAACAGTCCCCATGGTGACATTTCTATCCCCAAGAGAGCAGCAAACTCCCCTGTGCAGCACCACAGCCTGCCATAGACTTATCTGATGCCTCTTCAGCTCTTTCTTGCCTGTCAGCACTGGCAGCCACCACCCCAGCCCTCCTCCTGCTGCACCAGGGCTCCTCTGCAGATCTGGATCCTCAGAGCTGGCACCCTCACTGCTCGAGCCCCAGGAATGCTTCAGCACTTCCCAAAAGCAGTTCCCCTTGGGGAATTCTTGGGAGCCACAGGACATGACATGTTGCTGTCACCCCCATCACCATTCAGCTGGCACCTCCTTCCCCTTTTGCCACCCGCCTGCCCATTTCTTCACCAGAAACAACTTCCAGGTCTCAGCCAGTCTTTCCTCCCCAACAACTTTTTGCTTTCACACAGCCCCTCTGGTCATTTACCCCCAGAGTTCCTTCTTAAGCCTCCAGGCTTCCTGCTGCCCCCATCACCTCCTCAGGCAAACACAACCACCCCCTTCCCAAACCAGCATTTTCCTGGCATTTACACCCAAGACTCAGCCCAAGAGAGGCTGGATCAGTCACAGGTGAGGCTGGTTGATGCTCCCATAACAAGTGTTTTATTCATTGCAGAACTGGGCTGGCTACAACTAAAGCAGCTGCAGTTTTTCCAGTTTTAGTGAAAGTTCATAATCTGCACGGGACATAAAATCATAGAATGGTTTGGGTTGGAAGGGACCATAAAGCTCATCCAGTTCCAACCCCTGCCATGGGCAGGGACACCTTCCAATGGATGAGGTTTTGCTCTGTTTTTTATCTCTAGGTTCCCATGTTCCCTTGTTTACATTAAAAGCAAGTTTCCAAATTGAAGTTCCTCCTAATGTTTTATTTTTAAATCAGGTTTCAGGGGGGGTTTGGAATTGTGCTAGTCATTGCATAATTTTGGTTTTATCTGGTGTAAATCTCACTTGCTTCCCAGCATGACACAACTCTGCATTGCTCTCACGTCTCTGGATCCAGCACTGCTCCAACCTTTCCCCTTTATTTCTTTTCCCCTTCTATTTTAATTAAAGATACGCAAATATCTCATCCTCAGAACTACTGTTTGCTTCTTTCACAGTGTTCCATGTTCTTTCTCCTGATTTTATTTTCCTTGTTAGCTTTAGTAAACACAATTTTTCTTTATTGCTGTTCTGACTGTATATGATCCCATACAGAGAAGGCACCACAAAATCTCTTTCTATGACACACTTATCTTTCTATAGCTGCGTTTTTCTCTACAGTCTTATTTCTGCTTGGCGCTAGCTCTGTGTATTCCAGTTATGTTCTGCATCTAAAACAATCTGTCAGCTTACATGTGCCTATAAGTAGTGGGAGTATTAATTTTGAATATTTTCAATTAAGCTCTAGCTTTGTTCCCTCACAATGTTAAAATGCTCAGAATTAGCTCATCACTTTAATATTTGATTATGACAGGAATGAGCTTCTTTCAATGCTTTTGCAGTATTCCACTTTCCAGGTTCCTCACATCCTTGTTCATACTGTTGGAAAGTTACCCTTGTGAAGTGAAAATGCTGTCTTGGATGTCACCCGAATGTCAGAATCTGAACCAGGCAATGCTGAATTTGACACAAATCCAAACACTGAACCAGTCCTTCTTCAGCTAAAGTAAAATCATCATCATTAAAAATGCTTTCATTAAAGACAGGAGGTTTTTTTCTTCCAAAGGCTACACTGGTTCAAGGAAACCATAAATCCTGTGGTTTGTCTGACACTGCAGGTCAGACTAGATGATCAGAATAGTTTATTCTGGTATTCATGCTGAAAAACTTACAAATATCCGGACAAACTGCAACTGCATCTGGTAGAGAGATGGTCAGACAAGATAAGGGAGTTGCTCCTTCTGCTCTTAAATGCTCCAAATTCACCTGTGGTCCTGCTGAGACAGCCACTGCTTGCCCAGAGATCAGTCATGCAGCTGCTACCACTTGTTTTCTTTTTTATCTGAGCTATGTTAAAAGTTTCAAAACTTTCCTGTTCAAAACTTTGTTACAAAACTGCACTCGATCCTGCTGGTGATGGACAGCCAGTGTCTTACCAGTGATTATTGTTGCTTTAGTGTCCCTCCAGCTTGTGACTCCTGTAAATCAAAAGTTGACTCGCTCAGAAGAGTTTGGAGAGCCAGAGGCAGCTCCCAGACCTTGCTCCTTCACATGCTCAGCAGTGAGTGCTTCTGCTGAGGTCCCCAGGTTTTAGCAGCCAGGACAGCTCTGTCCCCTCCAGCCACCACCCTGACTTCCACAGGGCTGCTCCCACTGTCTCACTCGGAGCCCAGGGGCACGGAGGCCACAGAAAACAGGATTTTTCTGTGGTGGCCCATTGGATGGATTGCAATAGAAAAAAAAAATGGGTTTGAATGAGTCATAAAACTTTTAACACACCATGAGCTGGAAGAACCCATTGGACACGCCATGGCACCACACAGCACAGGGAAGGAGAGCATGGCATGGAGCAGATCCCACCCCCCAACACAAGGCCCATGAAGAAAGGTTTTGTTTTTCCTGCTGAAAATCCATCAGGAAGCATAAAGCTAATCTCAAAAAAGTAATTTTCCTATTTCCTGAGCACACATGCAAAAAAGGCAATCAGAAACACTGAGCGCTGCCTTTCCAGGGTTTAGATCAAACTCAAAGCTCCCATCAGTCCCAGTTCCCTCCCAGTTTGCTCAGGCCCTCCACTAAAACCTAAATTCTATTCCTCTTTTTTTTCCCCCAACTTCCAGTTGTTTTGCACAGTTCAAGTACAACATGTAAAACCAGGCTTTGCCATAGTGTGAAAACTGAAAAAGGAAGAGCAAGTGGAAAATAAAATCCCCAAAACAATTAAAGAAAGACAGAACCTGACATAGGAAGCCCCAGCAGAGTCCAGTCAATCATTTCTGTTTGTACTCACCGGCACAGGAGCTGCACAATCCTCAGAAGAGCACGGCTGGGGGGATATTCTCACCTTCCTCTAATTCCATCCATAAATCTGGGAAGAGCAGAGCATTACCAATCTCAGCAGATAAAAACACCCAAGTGTACAGCACGGATGAGTCGCCTTCACGTGGCAGCCCTTCTGAAGGCAGTTCCTGGGCACAGGTGGGGCTGGGATCAGCGTGTGCAGCAGGAGGGTTTTCACCAGTGTGAGTGAAACGCCCATTTGCCCAGCTAACCCATCAGGTCCTCTTTGAGCAGAGGGAAAAGTTAAAGAAAAAACACTGACAATTGTTGTATTTCACCCAGGTTTTGCACCCCCTTAGCTGCCAGTCAGCGTTCCACTGTAGATTTCTGACAGTTATTAACAAATACATGAAGAACAGTAACAAACTGAGCAACGAGGGGCACACAGCCTCAGAGGTGTTAGTTTTTATTAAACCTTCAAATGAAAGTGGCCCTGAAGTGCCAGATTCCCGTTTTACCCTCTGTCACACTTACTGAGGGAACACAATACTGACCCAGAACCGGTTCTTCTGCAATTTAATTTTAAGTATCACGTACAGCAGCTGGTAAAGCACACACAGAAATGGGCCGCTTAACTTTTACTTTATTTTTTAACTGACTTTGGTTTTTAACTTTCTGTCAGTCCCTAATGCAGACCTGGATGCCAAATTATTTCAGAGAAGCCAGAGGAAGGTCACTGCTGGAATTTTCTGGCTCTCTTGCATGTAGGTGGACAACAAGAATTTGAGGGGTTTGGTTTGGAGCTTCCCCAGAGCCCTCAGTTTTCATCTGAGGACACCGTAGGTTTCTGTGCTTATAAAGGGGCTGACGTTTCTTTGGGGGTCACACCACCATTCCTGGCATCTCTCCAGGCAGGTAGGTCCTTATCCAAATGAGCAGCATTTACTTGGAATTTGCATGAATGTGTAACTGAAAAGCTGCTTCCGAGGATACCTGTTTCCAAATCTTTGGGTTCTCCCCCATAACCAAACATCTCCAGGCTGCTTTAGGGGAGCAGAGGCTGCTGCTGGGTGTGATTCAGAGCTGCACCTCAGTGTTTGGTGTTGACTTAATAAACCAAGGGCTGCTGTGAGCCAACTGCCCATCCCAGATCCAAACACCCTTATCTCCTGGCAGCGCTGCTCCTCCTGCACTTAAAGCAAAACTACGCTTTGGAGTTGGGAATGAAATGAAGCTGATGAGGCAGAGGACAACTTCACTTTCTCCTGCTGTCTGTGGAATTCCCAAAATCAACCATGGCATCAACAAGTACCCCAGCAAACTCCTGCTCCAAGCAGGCAGCACTTACCTGGATCTGAACTGAATTCCCTCCAAAGCCTCCAGAACGATGCGAATGCTGTGCTTGGGCATTAATCCATGGGACAGCGTGAGATCCCAGCCCTGCACCGAGGATGCAGCTGCCTCTGGAGCCCTTCAGAGAGGACCTCTGAGTGCTGCTCTGGGACGCAGATGCCCCACGGGTGGGTGAAGTGGGGAGATAAGCGGGTGGGGACACGGCAGCAGCAGTGCGGGATCGTCCGGCGCGGCTCCAGCTCCGAGGCGCTTCCTCTTTCCAACGTCACACTGGTGCTACACGGAAGGACCAAACAGCAAGTGGCTCATGGCCTTCTTCTTGTTCTTTTCTTCTTCTTCTTCTTCTTCTTCTTCTTCTTCTTCTTCTTCTTCTTCTTCTTCTTCATTTATAATTCAATTCTTTTTGTTTTAAATGTAGGAGGAAGTGACTTTTTATCTCAGGGAAAAAAATTGTATAATATTCCTGCATCTGACCTTATTAAATGGAAAGGAAAAATCTCCTGCAGTTTTTCAGAAAACCAGGCAAAGCTAGGACCCTAGCCAGCCATTCTTCATAATTTTTGGTAGATCTGTGCTGTGAGGACACTCACACTACTTTAAAGGTGGGTGAATAGAGGCAGGCAAGTGAGGGACTGCAGTGAAGGCTGAGGAAAAGGTGCTTCAGGATTGCAAGTGATGGTACAGAACGCCCAGCCCAGGTACAGCGTGTTCCTCTGATATGAAACCACTGGGGGCTTTCCAGTTTGCTAAAATATCTTGACAGGATGGCTTTGCTTTTCTTCTGCTGTCTCTGGTGCCTGCCTGGTCCCCGGGGAGCCAGGTGCTCACAGCATCTGCTCCCACGGGACACAGCCAGCACCAGGAGGCTTCCTAGGAACAAACTGGGGAGGGAGCACTCTCCATGATCACTGAGCAAGACAGTTGTGGCATATTTAGGTGTCCAAATGCTGATTTTTGTGCAAACAGGTGTCAGGTGGGGATATTTCTTATAAACTCTTCAGAAGTGCTTCAATCTAGGTTTTGGGAAGGTTGTCTCATCTTTACTCTGAAAGGCTTTTCTTTTCTATTTCCTTTTTCTTTTGATGGGCTGAACCCACAGAGCAAAGCTCTCCTTAAGCTCCAGTAAGGATGAAAAGGGATGCTGAGATCCCCTGGGAGAGATCTGAGTGAAAAAACTCCCTGGAAACAGAATAGTGGAGAAAAAAAAGGCGAGGGTTAAGTTTATTGTATTCAGGTCGGTATTTATATTAGTGATAATATATAATGACTGCTTGAAGGTCATTATTTGTTTCAGCAAACTTGCTATCAGTGAGCAGCTGAGTCATCCTGCCTTGTGCCCACGGGGAGAAGCATCCTCGTGAAACACCAAGACTTTTTCATGTTTTCACCCCAAATCCTGCTGCGTTTTTAAAGCACTGAACACACAATGTTGCTCATTACCCAACTCCTCTGGCTTCCTGAAAAGCCAGCCGAGCCATTCTACACTGCAAACACCAGCCAGTGAAACACTGCTGTTTTTTGGGAGGCTCCTTGTGACTCCAGACAAAGTTGGGAGCACTCAGTCTTTTGAAAATCAGACTTTAGAAGGATGTTGTAAAAGGAACACCTTTGCCTTCTGATTGCAAAAACCAGGGATTCCTTCAGGAGATTACAGCCCCCCGCCATTCAAATAGGGTTGTTTAGGGTGGTACCACTATTAATGACTTTGCTGATGGAGACAGCACTCACACAATGATAGTCTGGGCAAAGGCTGGTTTTAATTAGGAGCACTAAGCGTCGTTAAGTGACCAAGTACGGTACTGAGTCACATGGAACAGTACGGAGATTGCTTAGGGCCATGGAGTTCAGTCCTTCCTTTAAAAATCTTTCCTAAGACTGTTCCTCCGGGAGGAGGAAGCCAGTGGGGTGTTTGGCATCACCGTTCCAGCAGGAACCACAAACGTGTCTGATCAGAGGCTGCAGAGGAGGATTTTGTGGTCTCTTATTTGTGCTGAAATATTACTTCAGTGGAGACGCATTTCTAACATTCTCATGCAGTCCCTAAAACACTTGACACCAGCCAGCCCTTTAATCACCACTTTTGCTTGGGATGGTGTGGTTCTATGCAAGTGGAAGCAGTGCCCTCAGGCACTGACCTCAGATGCTCTCCCCTGGCTGCACAGAGCTGTCACTGGGCAGGAGCTGTGCTGAGAAGGATGCCTTGCCCCCCACCACATTCACATCCTACTCCCTGTTTGTCTCATCCCTTCCATGATCATGGTCATGGGAGGAAGAAGCCTTTTGAAAGATGCAACAGACCCAGCAAACCTTGGTTCCTGATTTGGGGGAAGAGAAATTGTCTTCTGGGGATCTTAGTTCCAGGAAACATGAATTTGCAGCCTTCCTGAGAAGGTGAACCAGGAAAGCTGGCAGCCTGCAGCTGTTTCCATAGCCCCAGTACAGGGGAAAATGTGTTGAAATTGAAGGAAATTTTTATAGGGAACTCTGCTTGGAAATTAGCAAGCTCCAGTAGGAAAACTTGAACAGGTTTAGGAGAATTAGACACCAAGAGAGAAACTCTTCCTGCCATGATGAGAACTGGAAAAGAGTGGTATTTCTTGGAGTCTCCAGTCATGGGAAACTAACCTTGGGGTTCCATGGGAGGTTTGAGGGCTGCCTGGGGAGAGAGCATTGCCTGGCCAGAGAGCCAGGCACAGCTGAGCCCTTATGGCTTAACAGGCATGAAAATACTCTGCCAGAGTTGAAGAAAGTAGGTTTGCAAAATGGAGATGGAAGGTTTGGACCCCAATCTTTCCTCATCCTTTATCCTCAGCCTGGCAGAGGAGAAGAGCTGCTCTTCCTGCTGCTTTTTCCTGGGGATGAGGTGCAAGGCAGAGCAGAAATACGGATATAGCTGGAAGAAGAACCCATTGGTACGAAGGAAGAATTACTGACAGAAAGTGCACAGCGGTTGTTTGTGGTTTCCAGAAGCCACCGCAGTGTTTGCAGCCTCAAAGGGGCAGAGGAAGTGTTTCTATGGACGACTGAAGAGCTGAACCCAGCACAGGCGTCAGGCTGCTAAATCAGAGAGCAAACACTGCGCCTGCCCACAGCTTCAAATGCTGTTATAGGGAAAGTCATTTATATTCCTATTCTGGAAAAGACTGCTATGGCCTTGTTTGTGAGAAGAAATGCTGTCCTCTGGCTATGCAAAATTCTGCACAGCGTGTTCTGTGGGAAGCCTAAATGCATTATCCAAAAGTCCTGGAGCCCACTGGGAGAGCCGCCACCTTCCATCACCCTGCTCAAGCTCACTTGCAAGCCACCAGCTCTGCACAGTCACCCCTGGGGCTGTGCCTGGCCTTGGCTCAGTGCTCTACATGTCCCAGGGGCCCAGGCTGTTGCTAGAAAGTCATTTTTATGTACAAGAAACCCAGCTGGGGAGGGCTTGGTTTCAGTGCTGACGTGTGCTCACGTGTGGCTGCTGCAGTGCGTCCTCTGCAGCCTCTCTGAGCTGGCTTCCAGGGCTTGGTTGAAAAACTGCCATTACTTACCCTGCTATGGTGGTTTGGGGTGCAGCATCAATGGGAGTACTGCACTCACCAGCTGAACACTAAATAACTGGAAATAATAACCAGTGAAGACATTTATGAGCTGAGTGAGGCCCTGGGACAATAAAGGAAGCTTGATGGTAGCTCATTCATTACTATCTGCACATATTGGCAGTAAAGCTGACACCAGCAGTCAGAACCACAGGCCTACAATGACCTCTTAACATTATTTTCCACTTTAACAAATTTAATTAGCTCTTTCCCCCTCCAGCAGCAAAATTCAAAAATATTTTTTTTCCAGGTAATATAACTATTTTCTAGGTAAAGAAGTGGAGAGAACACGAAAGCAGAAAAACCTGTATTAGAACTGTTATTCCCATTTTCTACATGGACATTTTGGCAGTAGCTTCTCTGAAAGGAACAGTCTTTTTGTTCAGTGCCATAACTCATGGGCTTCTAAACCAAAATGCTGATGGATGGAGTCTCAAAAGATGGAATTTAATCTGATTTCCCACATCTTTCTCTGGATCTACTAGGCTGCTGTAAGTTTAGACAGGAACAGTCATATTTTCTGTTTCAAGAGTGAGCTGTGGTGATCTCTGGCTCTCCTTCCCCACAGCTGGCAGTTTCACAGGGCTCTTGCAGCTTTGGGAGGGGACATTTTGTATTTTAGGAGAGCCCTGAGCAGAACTGCAGGGAAAGGGTCAGAATAAGATAACACCTCAGAGCCCAGCAGCATCTCCCGACAGAACATGGGTGGTTCATTCTTCAGAAATCAGCACTGGCCTGAGCAGCCTGGTCCTGCTGCTGTTGACATGAGAGCTTTGGGACAGCTGTAGCCAACGCCAGGGTGTTCCCAGATAACAGACAGACAGCAGTGTGCTGCTGGAGCCCTCATTCAAGGTCTCGTTTAGCCAGCAGTTCACATTGGTATGTGTTGATTCCTGCAGGAAAGATAATCTTTGTGCCACTAAGACACAGTTTGGTTTCCAGAACAAGCTGATAATGGAGCTATTCTTTTTGTTAATTATGCTGTCCAAACAGAGCCTTGTGGACCTGATTTTCTGCTATTAGAAAGAGAAAGGTAATCATGCCAGCATACAAATGACAAGACTGAGTAAAGACTCAGCTGTTGTACCAGCAGTTCAGCCTGTCCTTCCCAGAAAGAAAATGATTCACATATCCCATGACACCATCCCACCATGCAGTTTTCCTGGGATCCTGGATTTCCTAATACTGTGACGTCTGATCCCAGTTTGTGGTGAATAAAGTGATGCTAACTGACCAGTTATTCAGTCTATCATCTCAGGGGTAGCATTAATACCTTCCCCGTTCAGTGGTGTAATATCTCATGCACAAAATGTACCTTAGGTTCTGTAAACCTTACCAGCCTCACTTCTGAGCCCTACAGAATCCTTACTAGGATTTGGGAAAACCAGCAAGAAGAGAGAGTACCAACCTTTCACCCATAATAAGCTTTCAAAGATGAATATTCCTATCCCAGCATTTCCTGGGGGAATTTGTTATGACTTTCCCAGCAATACAGAATGCATTCCTGCCATCTATTCTACATATCCTTTTGATACGTAGGGGCCTGGAAACCCTGCTCGTCCCTGCTGTCCCCTCCCCAGGCTGCATTTGGGAACGAGTCATTCCTTTATTGAAACTGTATTGAAAGCATGGCAATGTCCTGTCAGATCCCTGGCTGCAAGATGGGACAGTTTTAAACCAAAAGAGGAGAGATTTAGACCATATATATATATTAAAAAATGGTTCTTTGTGAGGGTGGTGAGGCCCTGGCCCAGATTGCTCAGAGAAGCTGTGGCTACCCCATCCCTGGAAGTGTCCAAGGACAGGTTGGATGGAGCTTAGAGCAGCCTGATCTAGTGGAAGTTTCCCCTGCCTGTGGTTGGAAGGAGATGATCTTTAGGATCCCTTTCAAGCCAAACCATTCCATGATATCCAGAGTGAGCAGGACCAAGCAATAGGACACCCACCAGCACCTCATCCCAGGCTGCATCACCTCCATCCTGGGAACAGCCCAGGCTTGCCCTCCAGCAGTGCAGGGATGGAAAGCACATGGGCACGTTTGCCTTACACAATAAAAGAACAACCAAAAGGCTCCAGCTCTGCCAGAGGACTGCCCTCTCCCACGAGCCTGGTGCTCAGCCTATGAGATAATACAGGCTGGCCTTTTCTTTGCAGCTGTATTGTTTTAGTGCTTGGAAAATAGCAGCAGGCTGAGCAATGAGTCATCTGTCACTAGATGGGGTTAAAGTAATTTCCGTTTTCTGTTGCCATGGGGAAATCAACGTCCTAAGATTTGTCCTTTCTCCCACTCAAACACGTGGGAGTAGAAAGCCTGAAACCCAGCAGGACTAAACATTTTTTTACATTATTTTTAATATTTTTTTTGTCCCCTTATAAACAAACTTCCCTCCGTGGCCTTGCAGCTGTCAGTCTGTTCCCGGAATCATCCGGTTAACGATGTCATTCCCTTTGGATTGCAAAAAATCCAGAAACAGAGTTTAAGTAAATATTTGACATTCATATAGGAGTTGCTTCATGTTATCACTTGAAGAGTCTGTTTTTCTTGTAAAGTTTTACATGCACATTCGAGGGGGAATTATAAACTTGTTATTATACAAATAAAGTTGAAACTTTGAAGGAAAAGTAAATTAAAGTAGCAACTTCCCCCAGAATATAGTGTCAGGATATAGTGACTAACAGAAACAGGAAAGAGGAAATTGCAGTAAATACCATTGAAAAACCTTGCTAATGTATATTTTATATGAGTAGCAGCACAGCAACATCTAGTGTTGATCAGGAATATAGCTGGAAGTTATCACATGCTTTGTTAATGGTATTTCAAAGAAATTAAGTGTTTCCTGAGCCATGGCACCTCTGCCCAGCCTCAGCTCCTTCTCCCCTGTGTTCCCTTCTGTGTCAGCTCTGGGTCACTGCCTGCGTTAGCTCTGCAGAACCTGGGAATGCTCCCAGTCTGCCTGGATCATCAGGAAGAATCACTGGGCTTCTATTTAAGCACCAATTCAATAAAGCTACAGAATCAAATGCGATTCAGCACAGCAGTGGCCAAAATTTTGAGCATCTGAACTGAAATTAAGAAAGTGATTCCTACCTGGGAGCTGATCCCTTTACCAGCAAACACTGCTGTCAAACTGGCAGAGCACTCAAAGCTATTCCTTTCCCTAGAAATGAGTGTGCAAGTGTAAAATTGCCACTCTAAGTGGTGTCTCAGAGCAGGCCCTGCTTTCACCCTCCTGTATTTCCCCACAAATGCAGGGATTATTGGATTATGCACAGTTTAAGACAATCTATTAAAAAAATTGATTGATGTGCATGTCTCACACAGACATCTCTTTTTGTTTAAAAGACACCTGAAGTCCAAAGTTAAGTTCTTGCTACTTACCTCTTCTGTAGGCATATATTATGGATTAGCATTCATTTAGTTTTGATTACTTGAATTTAACTAGACTAATCAGGTTTAACTTAACATTAGTTTAGTTATTTTAGTTTAATTTTTAATGACTTTGTTAAACTCTCACAGTTTTGGTTTTTTTTCATATAAACAAACCATTATATCAGGGTTCACTGTAGACTATTTAAATGAAATAATTTGTCTATGTAGACTACATCTTCTACTACATGAAGTTTGCTTCATCTTTTGTAAGATAATGTCCTTTAGGTTTTCTCAAACAAAACAAAATTAATGTCTGGCTGCTTTCCAAGTCCAGCTGTCTTGCAACCCCCTGTGAACAGATTTTTTGCCACATTTCAGTTTATTACATGATCTAATTAGCATGACTGTGTAGGTGCGTGGAATGCACTGGAGGAGAGGAAAAAATACAAGTGTACAAAATTCTGTTATATAATTTGCTATGGGAACGTGATTATTACAGAGACCTGGATCACTCTCTGGATTCCTTTCAGCAGGATTTTGGGAGTGAGAAGTTAGGCAAGGAAAAAGAAAGGACATTCAAGTCTATCACGAAGAATGGGGGCCAAGAGCAGGGAAGTCTGACTACCACCTGATTTTTGTGGCTTAGAAATACAATCACAATTTTAAAAGGTATTAATTCTATACTCACATTTGCTGCTTTTTGCCTCCAGAAAAAACAATTCAGCAGAATTCAATGCCTGACTGGAAGTGAGGACTTCAAGCTCCTCAGCTACACTGCGAGGCTCATTCAAAATCAGAATGAAATACAGCTTCTAATTAACAGCAAGAAAATACAGATTGTTACTCACTCTGGCCCTGGAAAAGGCATCAGGGTGTCTGCTGGAAACATGCAGCCAGACCAGAGATCAGAGCTCTGCTTCATGTTATTAAGACATTCACACCACCCTAACAAAATTAAACGGGCAGCTCAGTAACACAGAGTGAGATCAGACTCTCTTTCTTCCTCCTGCATGCATGAAATGACATTTTAAAGGGATGTGTGATCTTTCAGAGCCTGAAAAGGGGTCAGGCACCAGGCACATCTGGCATGCTGATCCTCTCATTCAGGGGCATGAAGTCATCCTCTGAGCTGCGTTGCTGAGTCAAGAATGTGCAATTTTCCACGTGTCACTTTACTGACTTGCACACTGAACAGACATTAATATTAATTTCATTGAAGATCAGGCCTATTGAATAAAATGGCTAGCCCTGCTAATTGTGTTTTAATTTAACTAGAAATAAAACAGTGCTTGGTGAAGGGGGCTGGTGTTATTTGAACAAACACGCTTCACACAGCCTGCTGCACTATGCCATAAATCAGCTCAGGGCTGGACTCCTCCCAAAAGGGTCAGTTTGCTACTAGAGGATCTTCAGAGGTGTGAGCTTAATTACAAAATTCTTCCTAAATTTGCCACCCTGCCTTTCCCAGCATGCAGAAGGGACATTGTCATCTGTGCAAGCCTGAGCACACAGGCTTGCCCTGAAGCACAATCACTCCATTCCAGTCTGCCTCAGGAGAAACAGGATATGCCCTGGGGCACGTGGCTGTGCCCAGTGTCACCCTGGCTGATGGCAGCATCCAGCTGCAGCTGACGGCTCTGAAATGAGTTTGAGGATTGGATTGCAGATGATAAAGTACACAATTGCTTTGGCTCTTGCAATCAAAATATTTGCTGTGGCAGGTAGGGAGAAACTGTGCTCCAGCAGTGGGAGGTGCCCTGCTCTGATCCCTCTAAAACCAAAGGCCTTTCCTCACTGAACCCAGGAACAGATCCTCAGAGTGACCCTGCCACCTTCAAAGCATCTCCCAAAGGTCTCAGAGCCCTTATCTTTCACATTTGGGTCAATCAAAGGCACCAACAGCATTAGGCATATGATTCACTTGATTTCAAACAACCAGCTAGAGTCTATTCCCACTAAATCAAGTTGTTACACACACGTTACACCAACAAGTGTCTCTGGGGAAGGTGGTCCTGTGCAGGGGGACACATCCCTGTCCTGCAGAGGCTGGATTCACACTGGCTGTAATGGGCAGATCAGTGCTGGAATCAACCAGCTCAGCTGCTGTCAGCAAGTCCTGTCCCTGTGCCCTGGGAAGCAGCCTGTCCTCCTGGGGAGGAGCAGGGTGAAGGAGCAGCCCAAAAATCCCAGCATGGGCTTTCTGCAGCTGAAAGGGAAGAGCAGCACATTTGGGAAAAAACACCAACATTCCTGGGGGTGAAGGAGCCTTATTTACCAGAGTGTAAAACCTTCTGTTTCTGCAGGAACATCTGAAGGCAAACAGAACAGTGCTTGTGCTGCCAGGTAAACAGCTCTTGCATGCCATGGCTACGGTCTCTAAGGAGCTGCTGTTTATTATGAGCCATCCCTGCCTCGGCATTAGTGACAAACCCTCCCTGCAAACCCAGCAGGGAGAGGCTCACAAGGAAGGGAAGAGCTTGTATGGAGTTGCCAGAGGGCTACTTATTACCTTTGGGATTATAAGCTTTTTTTTTTTTCCTGGAATTTTGCCTTTTCCCCTGTGTTTTTTCTTATGAGCTCTGGTTCTTTGGATGGAGTCTCACCAGACCCATTTAGAATGGACCTTTGGTAGGCAGAACAAAAGTGTTATCAAAGGAAAGATGTTAGTGATCCTACAGAGGCATTAAGAAGTCAACTATGCCTGAATTATTTATTCCCTAGTTTCTGTGAACTATATTTAAACAGAGAAATGCTCGGAATTATATGAAACTAAAGCAAGAGGCTCCCTGGAGGCTCTTGACAAGATTTAAATTTGTAGTAAATGTTGGCATATTGATTGTTATCATGACCTTCTGATTTTTAATTTCCCTTCTCAGAGAACCCCCAAACTTTCTCTTTCTTGTCCTGTTTTGGATTGTTAAAAAGGTGTAAGTGTAAATTAGGATCCCCCAGGCTGTGCTGGTTATAATTGTGATAATTGTTTAGTGTTTTTCTTCTGTCCTTTGCCTAAGTTTTTGCATTTCCAAAGGGATGCTTTAAGTGATGCAGTGAGACAAGCACAACAAGCTTTAAGGAATGAAAGCTCAGGTAGGCACAAGGCTGGGAAACCCTCATCCTCCTCACTGAGAGTGCAACACCCACCTGGTGCCTCCTCCTGGAAACTGCCTGCCTGCCCAGCATAAAAGCTGCTGAGGTTTTTGGGATGAGGCCCCACAGCTGCAGGAGTTCAGAGGGGCTGGTGGCCCTGTGGCAGCAGGGGAAGCCCTGAGGAAGCAGAGTCAAAGTGGGGGTTGAAGGAAGCGTGCATCTTCTCCCCCTCACCCCCAACAGAAAGATCTCCAGGGGAATCCTACTCTTGGTTTTCCAGGGGACTTGATGTTATTCTTGTGATTTCAATGCAGTGATTTAGCCATGGGGTTTTCTGCTCGTGTATTCCCACCACCTAACTGGCAAGCCTTGACACAGTTCACTCTTTTCTTTTTCATCCAAAAGGACAAAGAAAAGGTTTTTCCTTAGCACTGTCATTTCTGCTGTCCTCATACCACGGAGTTGACTGCAGTACTTTATGGCTTCCCTACCCTTCCATCAACCTTGGGATGTTTATTTTTCTTCAAACATAGCTGTTTGCAGCATGCTAACAAGAACTGAAGATCTTTTAACACTGCTATTTGTTTACTGAAGACATCAAAGCCTTTTTTCCCCACGAGCCTCCTTTGAGACGGTACAATCTGCAAACACCGAGGTGTGTTTTGTGCCCCAAAATAAAACCACAGTGCACTGTGAGGGTACAGGTATTTTCTTATCTCAGGTTCTAAATTTAGCCCTGCTTCATCCCTCATTCCTCAGCTCCTCAAACTGTTTGTCCCCAACCCAGAGCCCTGCAGTTCCAGCAGAGCTTCCCACTGCCTTGCAGTTGGGTGGAGGGACACAGCTGCCAGCGTGGACTGTGGCAGGGATAGCAGCTAATCTAAAACAAATATTTTGCAACATCTATGAGCAGAAGCATTTCCCTGTTTCACTTTGATGGCCGAGATGGTAACAGGAAGCAGCACTCCCATATTTAGTGTTAGGTCCTGTCAGCTTTCAGTTCAGACACAGCCTGTGGGTGCTGGGAAACACACAGTGCAGGAAATGACAGATGTTGGCAGCAAAATAAATAACAAGAGCTGCTGAAAATAAAGTCCTAAGAAATGCTGGTGTATCCTTTTTATGGATTTCCTAGATACATTGAGGCTATTTTAAGGCAGATTGAACTCCCACTCCTTGCAGTGTAAACAGGATTATTCCCTCTGTGGAACATATGGCAGCCTAAACGTCATCATTTGTGCATCACTGGTATTCCCAGGCATGTTTCAAGTATTGCCTCACCCCAAACGTGTATCCCACCATTCAGAGCCTATCAGCAGCCTTAAGCACTGCCAGTACATCCCAAAAAACATCTCCATGGAGGACAACCTAAAGCCTGGCCATGGGAAAGGACCTACAGGAGTGGAACCAAAAGATGAGCTCCCTCATGTCAGCTGTGGTATGGACAACTGGAAGAAAAGGGCAGCAAAGGAGGAGGATGGGACAAGGGCTGACCAATGGGGTTTTTATTCCACAATGAAGTAACTCACCCTGAGATGCATTGGTAGAAGACAGAGCAGGCAAAGATCCAAGGTTTTCCAGGAATTGGGAAGAGCGATGTGCAAGGTCACTGAGGGTAAGGCAGATCTGCCTGGGCAAAGTCCAGGTCATGAGAAGCTCTGGCTGTAGTGGTTGGGAAGGGTTTGTGTTCCAGGGGCATTTTCAGGAGCATGACTTACTTTTTATTCATCTCCCATGGGCGTCATTCACCCCATCACAGGAAGACATCCTGCATGGCCTGGTGCTCGTGGCAGCTTTGGAGATCTGTTGCAAGGAGGGGACCCACAGAGGAGGGGCTGGGTGGCAGAGGATGTGCTGTTCAGCAGGTTTTAAACCTGAAAAACTGAAAAGGAGATGTGAGGGGAAAGCAGTACAAATTTTTCTCCATCCACTAGCTTTAAACCAGGCAAGCAGTGCTGCTACAAGAGGGTGCAGCCAAAGAGGCTGCAAGGATGCAGGATTCAACAGTTTTGGCCATTTCTCTTGACTCTGGGTGCTGTGAAATTCAGGTGCAGCGTGTGGCTCAGCAAGGCAGGGCTCAGCCTCTCAGAGGTGTGGGAGAAGAGGAGAAATTGTTCCCCCACAGAATCCTCATGGAGTTGGGAACAGAGACAAGGCCCCCTTGGTGACACAGCAGGGCTGTCCCTCCAGCCCCAGCACTCAGGTGTGTCCTGCAGAGCACTTCCAGAGTCTTGCCTTCAGAAATAAAAAAAAAAAAATTAAAAAAATGGCAGACCCTTAAAATAAAAACACACACAAGAGTTTTAAGCTCATCCAACTTTGGGATACAGCATAAAATTTCTTGCCAGAAAAATTTAAAACAAACTGGAAACTGATCATCTACTCCTTTAAACGATGTGCCTGGAGCTAAACCAGCAAGACTGAATAATCTCTGCACTTCTTTCATCTTCCCTCAACTTTTCCTTTGTTCCACCAGCCACATGTGTGTTAAGTGTAAATTGAAGGGCTCTTTGCTGGAAAAGCAGATTGTGAAAAGGGCTTGGCCCTCATCTCATAATTCGGCTTCAGTATTACAATTACTCTTAATAGCACTCTTGTTTTGTTGTATTATTTATCCTGGCTAGAACCCTCTAGGATCCCCTGAAGGGTTTTTTTTTTTCTGGTGGATTTAGCCAACATCCACTCATGAATCCAGATGTTTCTGCTTTTATCCACGGGAATTTAATGGTATGGACATGCCAAGATCATAACTTCAGGCTCAACCTCAAGACAAGTATTTTTCAAATTCCCTAAATCAAAAATGGAAAGTGCCACAAAAACCCCCCTGGGTCTCACTGCAGTCTAGCATGCCAGAATGGAAAACAACCACAGGACAATGCTGCTCAAAGTCTCCTATGCTGAACCAGAAAGCACAGCCCAGACTGTGCTGTTCTCTGTGATCTCAGGCACAGACTTTGCCTTCAGCTCAAACTCAGCTCTTCTCCCCCTTCACCAGCCTGAGGTCAGGAGCACAAGACACACGTGGGTCCAAGATGCTCACACTGGGAAAAAGATTCCACCCCACCAGGCAGGGCCAGGGCTGCTGTATTTAAATGAACATAGGCCTGGTGTGTCACAGATACTCTCCCCAGACAAAACTGGCTCTGAAATAAGGACAGGGATGAAACATTTAACACAGTTATATGAATAACACAGGCTCTGCTGGGCCTTCAGCAGCACTCAGGAAAAATAACCTACCCCAAACTCACTCCTTGGCCAGAGTGAGAAAAGCAGCATAAAGTTGTTGAAATAACCTTAATAACCTTCCTTCTGCACTGCCTGGGGTTTCCTTCAGGCACTCCTGTTTGTGAAACCCTGAATTTCTCCCCGTTTGTCAGCATGAGAATTAAAGTTGGTGTGTAGAAGTGGTCAGTGCCAGCGTGGTGGTGTGGAAGGTGTCCTGTTGGGGATGGCCATGTCTTTTCCAAGTGCCCTGAGGTTCCTCAGGGTCAGGACATTCAGGAGCATGGAATAGCAAAGGCAGGAGATGCACAGAACAGTTTTCAGTGACCTTTTGGCAGCCAACACTAAAGCCCTCTGTGACCATGTGATGCACAGCAAGGACACAATGTCATGTCTGAGTCCACAAAAGGTGAATTTTAGCTTTTCCTGCAGGCTTCCCCAGCTGGCCTTGAGTGCTCACCAGCAGAATCACAATCCAATCCCTTTTAAAGCCCTCTCTGAGCACTGAACAGGGGAGGAACATGGAACATTCATTCCAGGCTGGTAGAGAAGAGCCCTGTCTGCTCCCTGAGAGACTCCAGCACATCAGCCAGTTATTGCCTGCTCTAACAGCATTAGTTTGCTACCTGCAGAGCTGCTGGATCAAAGAAAATTCAAATTATTCCTAAAAGCTCTTCTAAGGCTTCCCCCAGCATAGAAAAGCCTCTCAGCTGGCACAAAGGGTGGAACTGGCTCCACACAGCAAACCCCTCCGGGGCAGGGATGTGCTGGGACAGGGAGGAGGCACAAGAGCCAGGGAAGCTGAGCAGCCAGCAAAGCTTCTCACCCACCTACCCCAGAGCTGAGCTCAGCCACACCAAAACCCTGCTGAGGGCAGGGGTGGGTGGTGCCACCAGGCAGGGGGACAAGTCCAGGAGTTGATAGGGTGTCACATGCAGGAGGCAGGGAGGGAGCAGCAGAGCCAACCTGGATGATGCATTTGAAAAGAAAACCACTTTTCTTGTTGATCTTGTGGGTCACATGAGCTGTGCAGGGCTCATCGAGGGTGCACATTAAATGTCCCACCAGCACAGTCATTCTCCCACTTCCTACCACGTCTTCTGTTTTATAACAAGGAATTTTTTAGTGTTCAACTACACAATTTTAAAGGCCACCCATTGTCCTTACATGCTATATGACAAACTGTATACCTGTTCCAACTTATTCTTCTGGTATTCTTAGCAAAATATGGTTTGAATGGTTTGGTCTTCCTAGTAAAAAAAACCAAAAAACAAACAACAAAAAACTCCATTTTTCTTTAATAAGTTCATGACATTCAAGCTACTAATTTTCCTTACCATCACATCCTTTTTTTGGACACAGAATAAAGGATATTAAATATATTTTTTAAAAGAGGGTTTATCCAAGCTGGAAATGAAGAAATACAAAAATACTCTTTAAAGTAGTTTTCTTTTTGTTTTTTTTTTAAATAAATAATCACTCAGCAGGTCATAAAAGTGATAAAATGGTTTTGTCTCCATTTCAGTGGGAAGCCAGCTTTGCCTTGAACATCCTGAGCATCATGGGAGCCTCAGTGCAATTTGCTCCTGCTGTTCCTTCCCTGCTCCTTGGCCCATCCTGCTACTGCTCCCTGGCTGGGATCAGCCACCTGGGTTTCAGTCCTGTTCCCTTTTCCCTGCAATCACTGGCCCTGTGTTTGAGTTTGGATGTGTTCTGCACAGCTTTGGGTTTTGTGAGGACCTTTGTGAAGCTGCTCCCGCATTGCCAGGAGGGTGGCATGGCTGGGCAAGGACAGGCAGGTCCTGGATGCACTCACATTGGGATCAGAAGCATCCCTGAAGCCATGTGGTTCATTCCATTAGATCATTTTAAGAGCCTTTAATTTGGCCCTTCAGACCCATTACAGCCCATTACACCTTCTGCATGCATAGCCTGGGCCTCTGCATTTAAAGGCTTGGCAAAATTTTATGGGAATTATAGTTTGCTTTTGACATTACAGAGAGCAGAACGTGAAGATTTGCCTTTCTGCTCTTCCTTGTGACTGCCAGTAACACACAGAGCCATCAAAACCTGCACAGACCTGGCTGTGAGACAGACACAGATCTGAGCCCAACATAGGCATCAGCAGCAAGAGAGGTGTGAGAGAGAACCACCATCCCGCATGTGGTACCTCTGCTCCAGGTGGAGCCTTAGGCAGGAGCATCCTGAGAGTGCAGGAGGAGGAATGGAGCTCTGAGTGACCCAGAGCAGAGCCAGAGCTCAGCACCAACCCCCAAGCAGCTCTTGCATGAGGCAGGGCATGGATTTCCAGCCCTGACACTCCTCCAGCCCACTCACCTCGGAGGATTTGCTGTTGGTTCAGACATTCCCAAATTCTGCTGTGCTGAGGGAAATCTCACCTTCTGTGCATGCCACCCCTTGGGGTTTTCCTTCCCTTTCACCTTTGTTTGGAGCCAGTCTGGAAACCCCAAAAATAACAAACAGTATTTCCATGACAACAGCCCAGCCGTGGAGTCCTCTGGGACACCTGAGGAATCAAAACACTGCCAGTGCTTTCTCCTGCTCCAGCATCACTCCAGCCCCTGGTACCACAGGCACATCCCCTCCCTCCTCTCGTGCTGCAGTGGGCTGCAAAGGGCATGGGGCAGACTCTGCCTGCTGTGGCATCCCTGTCACAGTGATGATATTGAAAGTCACACTACACAAGGGGTGCAGGGGCAGGTGTGGGACCACAGAACCAGCTTGTTTTGGGAGAAAAAGGCCAGAAGGGTCTGCAGCCTGAAGGACTGGACAGCTGGTGCATTTTATAATCCCCTAAGATTATGATTCAGATTGATAGTTTTCATGCCCTCCTTGGTATTTTACAGGGGTTTTGAGGGATCCTTTGTTACTCAGTCCCTGCTTTGCTCCCAACACACAACATTTCTCCTGCCCACATTCAGCAAAGCTCTGGAACTGCTGGACACAATGGTCCTGTCCCAGCAGAGCACCCTGGGACCTCACCAAGACCCAAAGCATCCCCATCTGCCCCCTCTCCCTGAGCAGGGCAGGGGCCCAGCCCTTTGCAGAATCAGATCCTGCTTGCCCAAGTGTTTTCTCCCAGTACCTTTCCCAGAGACTGACTCCAGCCAAGTGCCCCATTGATCCAAACCCCCAGCCCTTCCCTGCAGCACTCTGTCTGCCCTCAGACCAAGATTTACGAGGCCAGTCCATGGATGTGGCTGCAAGAGGAGTCCAAAAGCTTTTGTTGCAATGCCACAGGCAGCACAAAACCAGCCAAGTGCTCTTTGCATACCTGATCCTCACTGAAGGGATTCGAGCAGGACCCTTGTCTGGGCAGCAGGCTCTGGAGTGGGACCCAGGGAGGCAGCAGGGATGTGTGCCAGCCTGACTGTGGGGTTCCATTTAACAAGCACAGATTGAAGTGTGGAAATCCAATGTGAAACAGTCGTGGCCAGCATTGTCTGCATTCTTGGAGGGGCACTGAAGGAGCAGAAAGAAAGGAACCGAGACACTGGCCCAGACATGCTCCAGCTGTCTGTGACTACCTCTTCCCTCCTCCACTGAATGTAACTATTCAGCTTGTTTTCATTTCATTATTGCATGTTATTTTTGCAACCTGGGAGAAGAATAGAAAAACGGAGTGGGGGGGAAAAACATCCTTCAAATGCTTTTGGGTTTATTTTTAAGAACTAGACTATTTCTTTCCTATCAGAGATAAGTGCAGACTTTTAAAAGTGCACAGGGCCTGGGGTATTATTAGTTAAGCATTTGTTTCTCAAATAAGGTCCTTTATCTCAGAGGCAGCAGCACTTGTGTTGCTGTGGTTATTCATGTAAGTCTCACTCATTTAGTACAGAACAACATGCAATTAAATAGCCATATAAACACCCCTGGGCTGAGCAACTGCTGCCTACAGGTAACCTTCAGCTTTATGCACTCACTTGCCAAATGTTTCAGCTCTAGCCCTGAAAATCCTCACCTGCATGTGGGAGCAGGGCAGGCCCTTTGCTCCATCACTGTGGGCACAGCACAAATCAAGGTTTTAATGAGTTGGTTTAAAGCCTGATGCTGCAGATCCCTGTAACAAGTGCTCCTCAACTCACCACCTTCCTCCCAAAAAGACAGGTTACCCATCTTTAATATTCAAAATAATTCCCACACGAGATCTGATGATAATTTGTTTTCCCATTCTGGTTTTTTCCTTCAGTTTGCTTGTGAGGGGCATGCCAGCACACACTGGCCATGCCTCAGCTGGGGACACTCCACCTCTGAAACCATCAAACAGGCACCAAGAGAAGGGCCAGGGATATAAAGTTTCCCATTGAAGGTAGTGGGAATTTTCAGTTTATTCTGGACTTCTCTGAAAGGATCCTTCCTCTCTTTTGATGCTGACACACTCCAGCACAGCAGTGGTGCTCTGAGGGAGCAGTAGGATTCAGAGTGGTTCTTACCATTGATCTTCCTCTTCAGGACATCCACTAACCCAGGAGCTCTCTCCATCTCAGCTTTTGCACACCCCTGCAGTATTCCCAGCAGGGTAAGGTCAGGGATGTTTCAGAGTATTGTCTCTCCATACATTGTTTTGCAACATGCAAAGCAGGTCTATAATTTTAAACCTGGATATTTTAATCTCCAAAGTGCACATGCAATAACTTCTGACTACACACACATCATTCCTTCCTAAGGAATGGCATTGCTCTAAGAATCTGCATGGAAAAGCTTTAACCTAATTTTTACCTTATTCCATGAAGTTTTTCAGCACAAGGAGAGTTTTAAATTCTGTAAATGAAAATTATTTCTCATACTAGAAACTAATTTCCACTCATCAAGGGTAAAAGATGATGATTTCAAGCAAGGAGTTTCACCTAATCCAGAAACTGTAAACATCTGCTCAGCACCAAGCCCAGAAGCAACTTCATTTACCTTAATGTGTGTGCTTATCTCTGAGCAGGTGCTTAAGTGGTTTGTTGGCAAGAGCTGGAGTGCTTATGCCTTTCCAGGTCACCCTATTTAATAATTACCAGTATTAAACTGCTCAATAACTATAAACACAAGGAAAAAAACCACCCAACATGGAAGCAGCTCCACACAGAGCTTTTCCAAACATGATTTCTGCATTAGTCACGGGGGTCAAACTGTTCCATGCTCAAAGGCTGACCCCAAAAGCCACAGGAATCAGTGGAAGGGTGGTGACCAGTTCCACCAGTTTGGGGATGGGATCCCCTGTGAGCAGAAACACCTTTCTGTTTTGGCACTGTGACTAACAGGGACAACAAAGGCTCTGTGCTGACATTAAGAAAATTTGTTCTATGATTTGACATCCTGTTAACCTCCAGCCCCCTCAGAGGAAGCTGTTAATTTAATGATTGTGTCAGGAAGATATGGCAATGAAGGAAACCTCACAGCCTAATGTCAGTATTGACACCTGCACTGACTGCAGGCAGCTCTGTACAGAGCAGAAATTGAAATATCCTGCCCTTGACAAGGAGAACATTCTCAAATCCAAGTGACTGTGGCTGATAGAGACTCTGGAGACAGGGCATGTCCCCACAGCAAGGCCTCTTGAGGCCCTACAGGTTCTTCCAGGTGAATTCAATGCAAAAATGAATTATGAATGGATTAATCCACTCCCACCCCTTGGAGGAGCGATGCTGCACACAGGGTCTTATCTCACCCTGATATAAACAGTTCTCAGCAGAAAAGTTTATTTTGCTATTTGATTTCAGCGCAGTTAAATTTGACTTTAGGTGGTACCCATTTTACTGAGTGTCAAACTTGCATCATGCAGATATGCCAAGATAAGAGTGGAAAGTAAGGGTAAGGCACTTAAATACACCTAAGTAGTAGAACACCTAAAATGAGATACTTGGCCTAAAAATAAAGATATTTAGGCCCTGACTCCACAAAACACTTTGGCACAGCCCTAGAGCAGACAGGGGTGATGCTGCTGAGCTCAGCCTGACACACATCCTGTAACTAACATGGTGAGAGTCAGGATTCATTGCAAGTTGGATGGGATCTAAAATGCAACTGTTGCTGTAAAACTGTGGGTTTAATGTGGGATTGCCAGGACATCACCTGAAGCAGTGAAGTTACAGTCTTTCCATTGCCTGCTCAGACACAGGCTGGAATTTACACACCAGAAAATATCTTAATTTACAGCAGCCAAGTAGAAAGATCTGGGTTGTTGCATTGCTTTCAGGAAGAAAACCTTAACTCTGCGTGTAAGGCTGGCACTCACACTCAAGTCCCAGCTCACTGCCTCACATTTTGATGCTTCTACAGATTTGAGCACCACCTTCCAAGGCATGAGATCACAGGCTTGTGTCCCTGACTCCTGCAGCTCCAAACATCATTCCAGATCATGGGTCCCTCCCAGCTCTGACTCATTTTCTGTGGAACAGCCCATCACCTTCACCCATTCTGCCTCCCCCACAAACAGCACTGTCCTTTCCCCCAAATCTGCACTCCCTGACTCTTCAGCCTGTGGCTCAGGGTCAGCATCACCCTGCAATCCTTTATCCCACTGCTTACATTTTCCAGCCACCAGCTCCTAAGGAGAAATGCAAAGGAAAGTTCCTTGCAGCTTCAGCCAATCTCACCTCCCAAGGTCTTTTTGCCCAGAGGGACAATAACTGCAGCTCAAGCCAAGATCCTATCTCGTCCAGACAAGGGAAGTCTGGAAGCCCTGATAGCTAATGACCTACGTAAGCCTGTGTTACAATTTCACTCTCCATAATTCAGCTGCAGTTGCTGAACTGCGTGGAGATGCAGTGTGGTGTTTCTGGAAACATTAACGTTACTTAGATTTTGGAAACAGCAATGCTGCTTTCAGTGGTCTTGGTTAACCACAGTCTTGAGCTATCACAGTCACTGGATAAATCTTAGGTGTGTTGAGAGACATTTCTACCAAAACAGAAAGGCAGAATTTGTGAGGCATTTCAGGAAACAAAAACCATCCCTGAGTGTGGGTCCTCCCCTGGCAGCAGCCAGGGCAGGTGTCCATCTGCACACAGAGCAGATGGCAGAGTTAAAGCCTAAACCTATAATCATTAGTCAGGCAAAACTACAGCAGGTGATGGTGTGCACAGCCGAGCCCAGGGCTTTGTGGCAGGTGATCAGCACACTCCTGCCCCATAACCTCTGCAGTCTCTGGGGTTTTGAGTCAGCAGTTCTGCTCCAGTGGGCAGCAAGCTTACAGAAGCCATTTTCTCTGCAAGCGCTGTAATTTCCATCTCAGTTCAGCATGCTTCCTTATTGAGCTGTCACTGCCCACAAATGGGGTTTCTGGGTAATTAATACCACCAGGGCTCTAATGAAGATGCCACAGCAGAGTCTGCTTCAGCAGCTCCAGGTGACATGACCAGTCTGCCGCCCCTTTTCCTGCTCTTCAAAAACATGATGCTTCCTTGGCAGGACAAATCAGGATCTGAATAGTGCTTCAGCACTGAGACACAGGTAATTTAGTTTGTTTTAAAAATACCTTCAGCACTAAATGTGTAATGCTAGACAATAAAATCCTGTTTATCACGTCAGGAGGAAATCATTAGCAGCAGCACCCCAGCTTTCCACAGGATGCTCAGGTGTCTCTGGGTGGTGTTTTCATGAACACCTCACCAACCATGGTCACCTGTGCTGGTAGCAGGACAGTAAAAATGCAGTGCTGGCAACTCCTGCTCTGATCAGAGCAAGAGAAATGGAATTCAGGCTGCTGAAATATCCCAGCCACTGTGTGAATGTGAATGGCAGAGCAGGAAGGGTGATAAGTGTGAAGGTTTGTGAAGGGAAGGGCTGGATCCATTTACCATGACACACATCCAGTGCAGAGGACTGACCTGAGACTATTTGCTCCTCACACAGACAGAGAGGTTTAATTCTGATAATACAGCATGCAAATAAACAAAGCCAAATAATCCTTACACGAGGAAAAGCACTCAGAAAGCTGCGGTCAGCAAACAAGATATTTTATTGAAGACTTGGAAATACTGGATATACTCTCAAGTACCTGAAGTGCAATTGTGTTTCCTCATGTGCAGGGTGGTTACAGGAGTTCACATTTCCCATCCCTGGCTAGGGTTGTGCCAGGGGGATGTATGGGTGTTCCACACCAACCCCATCTGCCTGCCAAGCACACCCCAATGCTTCCATCCAGCTTCAAGCTTTCACACTTGACTCACCTCCAAAAACGTCACAGCAGACATTAATCCTGCTGTGCAGGTACTAATAAGGAGACAAAACACCACTGAAGCCCCTGTCAAGCTTTTCCTCCTCAGGACACCTGATTTATTATTGACAAAGTGCTTCCTGCCTTGTGCTGACATCCAACCTGCAAATGCCCGTCAGAACTCGGGAGCAGCTCATCTCCTCATCTCTTACCTTCAGGGCAGTGTAGGTTAAAGTCAAACCACATGAAAGGAAGCAATGTGTGGCTGATTTTACAACTCTTAAAAAAAAAAAAAAAAGCCTTTTTATAATATTGGATGGAAATTTTTATAACTGCCTCTGGTAATTAATTGGAAACCAATCGAAGAACAAATGAGTGTGTGAGCCACAAACTGTACATGGGAGAAAGACTACAGAAGAAATTAAGGAAAAAATTTTTTTGCTGGCAAAGATCAAAGAAAAGTAAAGGCATTAGTTAATAGACATATTTTCTTAAAAAAAGAAGCCCTTTCTTTGAATGCAACAACTGATGAATAAGAATCTGATGAGCCAATTCTTATAAAGCTCCTTTAAAACAAGGTGCATGTACACACTCAAAGAATGTAGTTTCAAAACATTGGCATTCTTATATACATCTTCTAAAAACTGTTACAGTAACTTCTCTGTTGTGTCAGGAGCCTTTGAGTAGAAGAACACACATCTACTCCACAAACAATCTGATGGCAAAACTGGCTTAATTTATATTTCCTGAAAGTTGCCTGTTAGGAGATTTAGCTCAATCCTACTGAAGGCTTTTACTTGCCTTGAACTGACCTGGTCATTGCTCCATTTATGGGAACTCAGACCCATCAGAAGACCAAGATGCCAACCAGATGGGTGATGCCTGGCTGACAGGTGTCTGCTTCCCAGGGGAAATTCCCACCTACACCAGTGACACCAAGCTGCCGGAGCCTCCACAGGCAGCAGAAATCCTTTACCTCACAAAGGGCCCAAAGGATCTTGTCCTGGTTTCAGCCACACTAGTGTTATTTTCTTCTCAGTAGCTGAGACCCACACAGACTCCTGGGCTGAATCAGAAGCTGTATTTTTGGTGTGTGAGCCTTTCCCTCTGTTCTCACCCCATCTCTAAGGGTGCCATGGTGTACCTGAGTCACATTTACAGCTCACTGTCACCCACACAGGTTATGCTGGTCCCAGTCAACTGTTCCTACAGCTTTCCTTGCACCTGGCCTGTCTGACCCCTGGGCAAGATGATTCAGGTCACTAAACCATCCAAACTACTCAGCCCTGTGCTTTGGGGGGGCTCCTGCCCTGCCCATGCTCTGAGCCACAGGGCAGAGGTGTGTGACACGTGGGGCCAGCTCCAAAACAAGAACAGCTTGGCTAGGACACAAAATATAAAAACCTAGACAAATAATACAGACCTCAAGCACATTTTCCTACCTTTAGGGCATTAAGATCCCTCCCTGCATGTCCAGTCCTCTGCTCTGAAGTGTGTTCTTCCATGTACATAGGAGATCCCCATGAAAAATGAATGCTGATTCATGAGGGAATTCCTGTCTCTTCCTCCCTCACCTACCTGCTTCTCTTGGAAAGACTGTACACCTTTTCATGCCTTTCCTAAAAGTACTCCAGAGAAAACTCCTTTCTAATTTCAGAATCAGCCTCTCAACCCTTTTGTGCAAGGGTCAGTAAAGAGCAGAAGGCAAACCTGGCACCCTTAGCTAAACCTCAGGCAGCTTCCAACCCTTTGGTTACCCCACTCACAGAAATCCCCAAAGTTCAGTGATGTTTTTGTTACCCTGTGCTAGGTGCAGACGTTTCTCTTCTCTTTACACTTCCAGGGAGGGCACAGAAAACAGAAAAACAAGCCCCAGAACCCAAAAGGAGTTTGAACTTGACGTGCCTGCACACAGCCCTGTTACTGAGCACTGCCAAGTGAGGCTTCCCAGATTATCACAGGAGGCTCACACCAGGAAACCTATCCCAGATCTGCTTTTATTGGGAATCATCATCCTTCTTCCAAAGTGGAAGTTTGCACTTGGTGGGAACGTGCTAAGTCTCACACATATTGTTGTTATTGTGTGGCTTTCCCTTCCTCTCACAGCTGCTAAGCCTTACATTCAGGTAATAAATATTGTGGAATGACTGCAGTCAGCTACAGCAGAGCACCAGAAAAGCCTCAGATAAACCTCCAGTGTCAGACATTTGTATTCACTGAAGGCCATTGAGAAAGACAAACTTGGAAAAAGTGAGCAGGAAAGATGAATATGCTGGATTTTATTAGTCTACACATACCAAGAAAGCACCAAAATACTGATTTCATGAGACTACCTAAAAACAGACATGCAGGAATAGCTCTGTGCTGAAGGATTCCCACAGACAGCTAGACAAATACCTTATAAAAATACCACCAATTAAATACAAGTGAAATGTCTGTGTTGATACACAGAGCACACATCATTAAGTAACAGGGGTATGAGGTTAGTGGTAAAGTGATTCCCTTGTTTCAATCTAACCTGGAAGATGTCTTTCCAATTTTAAAAAGCCTGAAGGACTCTCGGGGAGACTCAGACACCAGCAGCTCACTAGAAATGTCACTGCTAATTCTTGCTGTGCTCGAGGCTCTGATAATATTGTTAAAGGATCAAACATGACATTTATCCAGGTCACTTCTGTGGTTAACTCATGGGTTTAGTGGTCAATATTCAGATTTCAAGTGATTTCTGACAAATTTGGAAGTTTTTGAATTCAAGGTAATACTCATGTTAGGGCTGGGAACAACTAAAATAAGAATTATAACTTCAAAGTCCATGCCCATGCTCCCTTTCCATGCCAGTGCTGTTGAGGTTACAGCTACACTATGACTTCAGAAAAAATTCAAAAGGAAAGTGCTTTCTCCATCTCCCCTCTTGAAACATCAAAGAGCAGAGGTGACTGTGCTCCACAGTGTTTAACCACCAACCTTCCCTGGGTGATTCAGCACAGTGACAGAGGGGTGACAGGGCAGCTCTGGGGACACCAGGAGCTCCATTTCTGCAGCTGAGCAGCAGCACAGTGACCACATCACAGGGGAAAAAATCCCACCTGTGGTTCCCACAGAACCACAGCAGGCTGTGCCTCACACCTCACACCAAGGTGACTGTGCTGCAGGCTCCACTTCAGCCCCTACATATTCAGTTCCATACTTTTCCTAAGTGCGCTGAAGTTTAAGAAGTTAATGGACCCAGTAGTGCTGAAAGAAATTCAGCTTCCCAGATCAATAATGACAGATCTGTAAACTCCTGTGACAATTTAAAAAGTGACTCTCAGGACACAGCAAGCACCAGGAGCTTCCATTAATGTGCCGAGCTTCTCTCTCCTTCCTTCCCAATTTGCACAGATTGGAGCTGAAGGACTGAGGGACAGCATCCTCCAGAGTCTTGGAAATTGTACTGATGTTCACAAGACCTGAGACTCATCCCATCTCACAGTAATCAATATCATAACAGTGGAATTACACAAAGCTGCAGTGACACAGCTATTCAGAATTGCACATCCCCTGTAGGGCTGTTGTATCCCACCTGGTGGGTTTGCTAAAGCCCTGGCTGCTCTCTGCAGAGCTCCTGGGGTGAAATCTCCTATTTGGCTGTTGGATTGACACTGGCTACCAATATTTGGAAACCCATCGTGCTGCCACCAGCCCTGCACTGCCCAGAGCACTGACTGAGGGGGATCCCTGCTCCCAGCTGGAGCAAAGAGCTCTGGCTCTGGTGCTGAGGGCTCTGCCTGGTGGGCTCATCACGTGGCACTGTGAGGTCCCACAGCAGCACTTGCTTGCACAGTAGTCTCTGAGCACAGCTCAAATGTGAGCTGTGTTTTGCTGGGGATTACTGTGTTGTTGCTGCTCCCCCTGATAGCAGCAGCTCCAAAGCGTGGATATGGCCACAGGGAATGCTTAAAGAATCCAGATGCAGCCCTCAGCCTTAATGCATTTTCCTTTCCTCAAAACACTGCTACACTTGCTCTGCAGTGACAGCCATGACTCAGATACCTCAGCAGGAAAGAAGATGCATTTATTTGGTGTGTGCTTGCAGTGTTCAACTGAACCCCAAAGCCATGAGTGGAACACTTAGCCTTCAATAATACACCTTTTAATGGGAATTATTTTAAACACTGCATGGTACACAGCAGCCTCTTACCATCAAGAAGGCAATTTTTCTTAATAGTCATGCTACTAAGGAATATTAAGTGGAACAATATACAATCTTGCCCTGCTGAAGAGCTTTACAGAACACCATGATAAAGTTTTCTACAAGATGGGACTCTGGTCTGGTTCAGACCATCTTACTTCTCTCCTTTAAGACCCAAAACGAGCTTCCACATAGACATGGGGGTGTCATAGGAAAAACAAACAGGCTAGGAAGCATTTATATGAAAGGCACTTAAATAATCTAATCTCTGTAGCTAATTTAGGAACTCCTGGGGAAAGAGAAGGTAGAGATAAGGAATCTTAATGAGGCCAGGCCAAAAATCAACACATGAGCAGCAATCAAATGCTTGCTGACTGCTGTCTGTTCATTATACATGATGAGTTTGACAGTTTCTCAAGGGGAGAGACCATTACAGAAATAGTAAAGACATTCCACTAAAAAACCCACTGAGCCACTACTAAAGACTTAGTCAACAGTAAAAGCCTGGTAAAGCATTGTTAGTCACTGCTAAAGTATTGCTAAGCAACCCTTTATCCTCCTTTGGACTGGATTAGTTTCATCACAGCAATAACCAGAAGCCTCCATCCTCACTCCCAGCTCCCAGTTTGAAGTGCCTGCAATTTTCTTTGGAACTCAAGTGAGAGTTGCCACTCCAGCTCCTGCTGAAGAGTGAGGGGGTTGCACATCAGCAGGGGAGCCTGTCTGCAGCTCCAGGGCCTTCAGGAGCCAGGCTGCAGTACACAGGCTAATTCATTTTAAGAGATGAGCAATATTTATTCACTCTCACACTTTAATTCTTTGCTGATTGCAGTGGCAGCTGATATCCTTCTCAGCACTGATTTTAAAAAGGCCAGCCTTGACCAAAGCCAGACCAGCTGCTGTCAGGATTTCCACTAAAACTCTATTTAATTGTAGTAAAAAACTGAAACCAGGAAGCTCCCAGCCACAGACCTTGCTAGGTTGTTGCTCCCAGGTAACAGCTCTCTGCTAGGCATTGCCTCTACCTTGATCTCTATTTTGCACACCATTTGTATTTGTATTATCTCAGCAGCACCTCCAAGAAGCTCCTTCCATGGATATTAGTAGTAATTCACTTAGCAGAGCAAATTCAACTGGGCATTAGCTCACCTAGTCCAGCCTCTCAGCAGTATCCAAAGGAAGATGAGAGTGATAAATAAAGGACATGACCTGCCTCAACATGATCTGAAACTCAATACAATGAGAGGTCAGCTAGACACAGAACCAATAAACTGAGACTTCAGAAAAGCCAAGAAGCCCAAGAAAAACAAAATAGACGAGTCTTGTCTAGGAAAAACAGCATCCATCAACCATCCACCTTCCCAGACTACAGCCAGGAAGAGGGAGGAGTTCCCAGACACCTTCCCAGCCTCTCTCTGTCTCCCACTCCTCTCTCAGGTTGGCACACACACACTCACAACAGCTCTCCTCAGCCTGCAGGGTGCTTTAGCAGAGGTAAAGCCACTTCTTTAGCCTGACAGATGGGGTTTGTCACCAGCCAGACCCACAGCTAAGAGTCACTCCTAGAGATGTGTGCTTCAGTAGGGAAGATGATGACTTTCCCATGAACTCCAGAATTTAAAGTCCAGGTCTACAAAGTGTTATTTCCTAACAGTAATTTTTATAGCAGAAAAAACACCAAAACAGTTAAATGGTTAGAAATGTCACTTTTCAGTGAAAGCAGGGTGACAGACACAGAAGTGTGCTCAGAAACCCTGCCTGTGCCAGAATGACCCTCCCAGAGCAGGAACGAAGTGCCATATAACCCAGAATTCATTATCTGTTATCTTTGGCTCAAGAATAGCTCCAAAAAATGATGCCCATTCTCAGAACTACTTACAGCAACAGCCCAAGAATCACAGACAGCACTCAAACTGCAGTACAGCTCAGACAGAGACAAGGGCCCTGGGTTGAGCTTAAATAGGCCCAGGGCCAGGTGGGGCTGAGGTCCCAGGTGGGGCTGCTCCTCATGGGAACATGATGCCCTGACAAATAAACCTGATGATGATGATTTTAAACATGAGGAATGAAGCCAAACCAATTTATTCCTCTGTGAGACCAAAGGCAGACAACAGCCACATATCAGGACCTCTCCCAAAATGATCCCATGATAAAGTCCCATGGCTGTGCTGTACCACTGGGCTCTGGTGGCAGCTCCCTCCCAGATCACCTGGGATTATCAGCCACTCTGTTGATGGAAATGCTCAGCTGGCAACAGGCAGTAGCAGTGTGGTCAAACTTAGTGATTTTTTTAACAAGCTCCCAAATTTTCTAGGTTAATGTTACCTTAGAAAAAACAAATCACTCCTTTTAAAACCCGAGCCTGCTTCGGTAGGTTTGATTTCCTCGCATACCAGTTCCCCTGGGGCAGAGCTCACAGGAACAGAACTGCCTGGCTTTAGGCAGTCAGATTTTAATAAGTGCACACTAAATTTATTTTTCCTAAAATCCAGTGTGTATAGACAGTGTAACCCACCCTTCCTTCCACATCTTCCCTGTCTGGGGCTGAGTCTTCTTCCTTATCTTCAGCCAGCAGCTCGGACATTCTCCAGATACGCTCATGAGGTCAGATAGAGACTTTTTGGCTAAGCACCCTCCTTTTCCATGCTGTTTGCACGTAAAGGAGGTTAGGGGCATCTTCCCATATTTGCACCAAAGGCAGAGTTTTATCTCTGCAGGAGCCCCAGAGACACAATACAAGTGTTTGCCTTGTGCTGCTCCACTCCTTAACAAGGCCCTTACGGCTTTCAAGGGAATAGATTGCAGGGCTGTGCCAAAACTGGCAGCTTCCTGCAGAATTTGCAGGAGACAGCTTAAAACAGGTTGAAGGTGAAGAAGACACCCAGGAAACCACCAGTTGCAGTGAAGTGGAATGCTAAAACACAGGACTGGGAAAAAACTGTGTGCTAAAAGAGATGGTTTTCAAATAACGCTGATTGCTAATTAAACTGCTCCTACTCTTTGTCTTTTCTTTTTACAAACTTGCTTCTCTTCTGGTATGGAGACAATAAAGAACAAAGCAAAAAGCCGATGTGCCAAATTGTGATCTCAGTGAAACTGGTGGAAAAGCACATAAAACATTCCCTTAGGGGACTGGGAATTGTGGGGTTCGGAAAAGAGCCCCGGTCACACAAGCGGAGTTTCATTATTTGGTATGTGAGTTCATTATAAGTGGGCTCAATTATATTTCATCAGTGAAGAGAAAATGGCCTTTTCATCCAATGTATCGAGTTGAGTTGAATGCTAAGCACATCTGACGCAGCTTTTGGGAAAAAAACAAAACTGGAACAGTAGCCATGTGAAAAAACAAACAAAGTGACTACGGCATCTCGGCGCCTCTGCGAGCCGCATTTCTCACGGAGCCATGGGATAAAGAAGTGAATGAAGTACAGTGGCTTAACATGCACCACATGAGTGTGTGCAGTGCCACACTCGCTGATTTACCAACTCGTTTTGTTTGAGGGGCACTTGAAAGGCTTTGACATTTACAGCTCTGCAGGCAAATGTGAAAGGGAAGAATAGATGCTGTATCTCCGAGCTCCCAGCTGCTGGTCAGTGTCTGCTCAGAGCGCCAGCAATCCACACGGAGTCAGGAGCACTCTGTGCCCCCGAGCCCCCCAGGTTTGTCTGCAAACGCTGTTAGAGCAAATATGTCAACAGTCAGTGGGGTTAAAAATGTAAATGGGCCTCTCAGCGAGATGTGAATTCTCTCAATGGGAAGTTGTGATGCTTTTCCCAAGTTTTCTATTCCAGCACTGAGCGGGCTGAGCACAGAGAACAGCCCAGCAGCCAAGCATCAGTTACTGAGCGTGCTGGGTATCCTGAGATACTCAAGTCAAAGGGATTTAGGATGCTTTCCTGGGCTTCAACTGCGAGAAGGGTTCTGTTTCTATGTGAGTCACTCGCTATACAAATGTTTATTCTGCCCTGTGTCTCCTGCTTCACACGGGGCTGGCTGTTTTCAGGGAGGTAACACACACACACACACACACACACACACACACACACATAGGCACACACACACACACACCCACACCCACACACACCCACACCCACACACACAGAGCACCAGGGCAAGCAGAGCCTCGGGAGCTTCCAAACACTGCACTCAGCCCTGCTGCTTCTCACGGATGTCGCTTTGCAATTTGATTTGTCAGGCCTGAAAGCTTTTTGCCTTTCTGAATCATTCAGTGGGACCCCTTTTGATAGCGTGGGTGTTCTGAAGCTCTTCAGTTGAGCCTTGGCAGCCTTGGCTGGGATTCATGGGTACAGCATCATTTCCCTGCTCTGCCATGCGATGCAGCCCCTCTTTCCCTGCCACTTGTGACAGGCAGCTCTGAGAGTCTGAAGTTGTCTGTACATCCAGTTACCCTCTGCCAGTTCCTCCTGCCTGATTGGCAGCACCCTGCCTATTCCATTAGGATTTGCCACCCATGTGAGGAGTAGAATAAAGACTGAGGGAAGTGAGGGAAGGAAGGGAAGGAGCAGGGTGGAGCAGGAGGTGAAATGAGATGGGGAAAAGGAAAAAGCAGAGATAACAATGGAGTAGGAAAGCAGTGGAAAGATCCAAGAGGAGAAGGCAATGATTAGGACCAGCAGGGAATGACAGAGAGATGATGACATCTGTTTGCACGAGAGGGATGGGGTGGTGCTGATTCTGGTAATGTGTGGACTGTGTGTGAAATACTCTTTACAGATTTCTCCTGGGGTCTTGTTCAGCTGGAAACCTGCATGGGGAGTACTTGCCTGCCTTTCCTTTCCATGGAGATCTGAACACAGAGGAAGAGAATAAGAAGCTGCATGCTTGGATGTAATTCACAATTGGAAAGCACTGCTGGCCCTGTAGTTTGGGCATGGTCTGTCTTAAATACACTCACATGGACAAGGAATGGAAGGCAGCTCTGCCTTCTGCCAAGCAAATTTGGAGAATTAACCTGAAAGCTATTTTAAAGTGTCTTTCAGAGGTCACTAATAATATCCATTCTCCCAGTTACACCTTGTCCTCTCCATCATCTCCGAGGCTCATGTGGAAGGCAAACCCCTAATGAAAGCATAGGTCAATTTGCACTTCTGTTCCTCCAGGAGAAGCTCAGCTAAAACCACTCAACTACAAAACTCATTCAGCCTCCCATGGACAAGGCATTATTAAGATTCATTACTTTCTACATTCAGTGTCACAATCCTACAAAATCAGTGTCAGAGGGATGCCACAGGGCACACAGGCATGTGTCCATTGTCCTTGGATTTCTTCCCTGATTTTTCCTTTTCAGCCTCACAATTTGGTCCCTGGTCCCTGCCCTTCCTGTGTGCAGGGGTCCTGCAGAAGAAAACTCCCCTTAACTGATAACTTTTGGGGAGGAGGCATCAAGGGGAAATTAATTCCCTTCCTCAACACTGCTAAAACAATCCCTGTTTTGTCACCCTACTGCAGATGAAGGCAGTGTAAGTCCATGGCTCTTGTAGTGCCAGGTGCAGCATGGTCAGTTGTGACAAGGAAAAGTGTTACAAATTCCATTCCTATTTCTATCTAGATAGTAATCTTTAAAAATAAGGATAAATTCCCCAGAACTGTATGCTGAATCACAAATCACGCTTAGCTTGGATGATTATATTCACTTTTTTTCTCCCCTTAGAGGTTCATATTTATCACATCTCACTCCCAAAATATTTTTAATTAAGGAACAATGCTGTCACCATGTCCTTTTGCAGATTGACACGAGGCAGTGGAGGGAAGGCTGCCTTTCCCTTGCAGATAAATGAATAATGCTGAGGATGCCTTTTGAAGCACACAGCTGACCACTGCCACCCACCATGCACAGATCAGCTCTGATTCCCTCCCTGCACAGATCAGTCCTTAGGCTTTATGTTTCCTGGAAATCTCTGTGACATCTTTAGACTGCACAGAAGGTCACCACTGCATTTCTTGCCTCAGATGATGAGTTTCTAGGCTTGATTCATGTTGACTTCTATTAAAAGGGAATATAAAATAGAATTGCAATGGGCCTGATAGAAAAAAAAAATAAATTAAGTAAAACAAATCATTCTTTTCTTCTGCTCTGATGCTGGCAATAAACATCACTGTAGCTGTGAAATGCAAATGAGTCAGGGCTTTCACTCCCTGACAGCAGACATCACATCACCAGAGAGATGGCCTTGAGATCCCTGCCAGTCGCAGGCACAAGGCATCCCTATGGCAACTGAAGCAGGGGAACACTGGGGAAAGGCTTGTTTAATATGCTCCAGCAGCTGAGAATCAGAGGAAAGTCAGTGCCACAGGAGCAGCCTGCCTTCTGCAGATCACATCAAGGGCTTTGTCCCCCACAGGCAGGAAGGGCTGCTCCAGGTGACATCTCAGCTGAGCTGTGGGGATGCACCTCTGGATGTCCCTCATTGATTATCCTGCCCCAGAATCATACACCACCTTAACCTGGCCCAGACATACAAATTCCCTTCCCATGGAAAGGAAAATACAGAGAAAAGCCTGGAATTTGGGCACTGAGCTGACAACACACCCAGGCTGAGGAGCTGTCTGAATGCTGTGAAACACTTATTCCTCCTTGCAGGCATAAAACTGCTCCCAACATGTCCTTTTACAGTCTGCCTTCCACCCCATTGATACAGGCCTATGCAAACAATGGTAAAATGCTGAAGTGCTTCAGAGTCTCAGAATTTATTCCTGAGCTGGGAAAGAGCATGTATGGGGTCAAGCAGAGCAGCCAAAATCTGTCCTGGGCTTCATGTTGATAGAGGTTGCTGTCAAGAGAACTGGAAGAGAATAAAGGTTTGACATTTTTCCTCATGGTCCCAAAATCTTACAGCCAGTAATTGCCCTATGGATTGCTTTTTCCATACCTCCTCTTGAGTATTGAACAACAGGTTCAAGGTTTTCAAGGAGCCACTGTTTTTTCAAGATCGTCCCCTAATTTTCTTATTGTTCATTAGCAATGGTCGCAGGAAACGTGAACTTCATGAAAAGTAGGAGTAAGATAGCAAACCTGATGTGTAAAAAGCAACAATTAAGGACAAGACTTAATTAAACTCCCATAGGAAAACTGATATTTGCTCTGAATATTCTAAATGAAGGCTTCAATAAAGCAGGGGCTTAAATTTGCCATTGTGTTTCAGTGTTAATAGTTATATAAATTACAATTATATTCATAATTATAATTATAATACATATAACAACATAATGCATATAGATTTAATTGATAAGCTTTTATTATAATATATTACAATATAGTAAACATTAGCAGGGAATTAGCTGTGTAGAAGACAAGTTTAATTAGGAGAAAAAGCTCCTAAAGAAGAAAAAGGAAGAAAACAGAAGGAAAAGAAAAAGAAAAAAAGGGAGAAAAAAAGGAGAAAAAAGAGGAAAAAAGAAGAAAAAAAGAAGAAAAAAATCCAGCCAGCTGAAGTATTTGTAGCAGTTTAAAATAAAGCAGTGAGATGTGATCACCAGTGTAGTCCTAGAACCTTCCCCCTCCTCCCAGCTCAGCTCCACTCTCTGCCAGCAGCAAGAAATTCCAGAGAAATTGTGACTGGCCAATGGCAACAGTGGTGAAGAAGAAGTGAGTTAGGAAAGGAGTCCAGACACATTCCAAAAGGAAGTGGAGAACCAGTGTAAGGAATCTGCAGTGAATCACCAGCCAGAGCCACCTTGGAAAAAGAGTTTATTATCTGATAGCTACAAGTGTTGGGGAGGGACTGGATCACCAGAGGACATCTGCACAGTGTTTTCGTCAGCCTCATTGTGCCAACATTAACATCAGCCAGCAGGAACTGAGCTCAGAGCATTAAACAAACTTGCCAGTATTAACCTGTTAAAACTCTGAGTGCTTGGAGGAGCCAAGTCCTCCCTCGGCCCACCTGGAGCAGCACAAGGCACCAGTGACCAGATTAATCCTCCTAATCCCTGCATTGTGACAGCTGCTAATGAGAGACAGAGTTTTCCACTGTTTCTCATCCCCCCTTTGTCAGGAATGCTTTTCAGTCCTTGCTGCCTCATGGAAAGCTTTCCTGAAGTTACTCCAGTGACTTCATTTCCTCGCAGACTGGCGATTACCAGTGGCAGTGTTGGCACAGTGTCCAAGGCTGAGTGTCCCCAGAAGTGACAGTGCCTCTCCAGCCTGTGGGCTCTGGGTCAGCTCACCAACACAGGGCAGATGAAACTCCAGAGATTCTTCACAGCACTGGGTTCATGGAGGCTCTCATTTCTCCTGGGAGAGACATGCACCTCTGTGGCTTTTTTTATTGTGCATCTCAAGGTGCATCCTGTGCCATGCCCTACCAACCCTCCTCTTGTCTCAGGGAGCAGAGAAGATGTGCTCACAGAGAACAGAGAATGGAATTAGCCTTTCCTGGGAGTATGGTTTTTCCTTTTTATCTCTAATTGTTTGTCTACAATAAAGATAAAAGAGGTCTTTCTTCCAATGGCAAACCACAGAGCTCTGCTGTAAAGGGAAGCCAAAGAAGAAAATGGAGCTTCTCTGGAGTAATTATTCTCCCATGCCATGTATTCCTGTTAAAATTCAGGTCAGTGAGCCACACACCATCCACAGGGGAGCTTCGGTCTGAGGACCAGGTGAACCAGATTTGCTGTCTGAGACTGACTTTGTTGTCAGGGTTGTTAAGTAGAGAAGGAAGATGAGAAGGAGGAGAAGTAAATATTGAATCTGACTTCGCTGTCCCTCCCAAAGAAACAGCCTTCTCCTCTGTGGCCAGGACTGGCACAGGCAACTTCCTCCCTCAGTCTTGGTTTTCTTGGCAAAAGCTGTTTATTTGATTGTGTAATTTTTTCTCCCAACAGGCCCAATCCCTGACTTGTTTCAAAAGAATTTGGCAATCTCTTCCTCATCACCCTTTTGGTTGCCTGTGTGTTCTGTGGCTGCTCTGGGGTGATGCATTGCTGCTGGGTGACATTTGCAGACACGTTACTGTCAGGAACAGGGAGCCACAATGACTTCCTGAGGTGAAACTCCCTGCTAATCTCTGTGTGTGTGTCTGTGTTTGTGGATGTGTTGTCTCCTATTTTAATTTGTCTTTCATGTGATGTCCGAGCTGTCCCAAATTACATCACCATCAGCCTGATATAAATCCCAGTTATTCCCACTCCAGACAGCCCTGCTGCTCATATCTCAGGGCTGGGGCTGTGGAGTTTCTGACAGTCTTGCCCCACATTGGAGTGCTTGATTCAAGCCCATCATCTCTTGAAATCAAGGGTTATCTCTAAAGATAATTTTGCCAAACAGTAAGAATACAGAAGCAGCAGCATCTGGGCTGTATCTACAGGTGACAGATTTCACAGTTTGTTTAATCTCTTTAAAGGAAGCTTCAAGATACAATTTTCATCTTCCTTGCAAAAATGTTCTTGTAAAGGATATCTTTTTTTCCTGACTTGATCAGGGCTGTGGTGAGACAAGGGTGGTGCTGTGGGAGACTCAGATCACGTAACAATGGGCAAAAGCAAAGATTTTTTACATTGTGTGGTGTTCAGCAAAATGCAGAGAAAGTTGAGTAATAGTGATGGATGCACCATGTGAGCAGTGCTGCTGAGCTGACGAGCAGTCCTGGAGACTGCCTTCCAGAGCAGCTAACCTATAAAAACACTTCAAATTGGATGAAAGACTCAGCTCCCAGCAGCAAAACAAGAGGTAACTTTCAGGGCTTGATTCACTGCATGTATCTATATTTAAATGATAAATCAAGGTGACAGTATTCTATATTTATGTATACCATATATTATATGTGCAATTTGTACAAAATCTAATATGGGGAAAACTGGTAAAAACAATGGCATTTTACTTTTTGATGTTTGCAATTTACCAAACTGATAAAACCCAGTATCCAATGCTTTGACACTTTGCCCCAAATCTTTTCTCATTCGACCCCTTCAGTCCCCACAAAACCCCACATTAATCCCCATGAAACCCCTTTTCTCAGCCAAAAACCTGAGGAGCCCCCAAGGCTCATTCCAAGACCCAGATTAAATCACTCAGATATCAGAAGTCACCTCCTTGATGAATTATCTGGCTGAGAGATTAATGCAATTAAGACAAGTTCTGTCAGTAAAGCCAGAAAAGGGTCAATTTTGAAAAGCCAGAATGGAGATACCCTGGGTTTCTGTTGTTTGACCACAGTATGGCTGCAGTATTTTGAATGTCTCTGAAACTGCTGAGTCTTAAAGAAAACACTGAGCTGGTGGCTGGAAGTGGTGGAGGAAAAATGGAAAAGAAGTGGTATCACATTTTTTTTACCACAAGTGTGTAAAACTATTGCCAGAAAATGTATTTATTGAACTGAAATACTGAACTATTGGTGGACAGAAAGATTGGACGTGATGTAAGGTACAACATGGTGTATATGAGGATTATCTTCATAGTCTTACTTTTTTTCATGTGCAGACAGTTTGGCCCAGAATTAGGAAAGTAAGTTGAGATGTTCTAGATGATATTTAAGGTCCCTTCCAACCCAAGCTGTTCTATGACACTATGTTTGAGTCTGTCAGGGTGAGCTGGTAGTAATGTGATGAGGGCTAAAATCTGCCTTGGATAAAAATATAAACTGCATTTCACTACACCCTTCCAGGAGCCAAGGCAGGCTGGGGGGAAAGCTGCAGTGATCAAGTGCAAGCTAACAAGAAGCTGTTGAATGAGAGCTGATCCATGACAATGCTCATTTATAATTATAGTTTCATAGTTTTCTTTTCTGTAGAGGTACAGTGATTTTTCTATGGGAAGAACACATCAGCCTGGAACCAAGAGCCCACAGAAAGTGAGGTGACAGCACTGACTGTTCCGAATTCAAACTACATTTTTTCTTTGATTGCAGATCAAATTGTGAGTAGCAGTTCAGGTCATTTCTCTTTATGTCTGGATGAGTCTTCCATCTCCAGCCAGCTGTTGGCCTTGCCATTTCCATGAAGAGTTGCTAAGACAGAGCAATGTCTCCTGCAGCATATTTTGGGCTTGCTGTCACTGCTGCCTCTGCAGTGTGTCACTTGCAGTCCATCACTCCCATTTTTTCCTTCCCCGTTCCGAGAGGTTTTTCCTAACAGAGATGAAGTGCTGGATTTGATGAGCCAAATCCATTTTCTTGCAGACACCAATGTCATGACTGTCATCCATTTCTGCTGAGTTTCATAGAAACCCAGGCATTTCTTTGAGTGCTCAGACCTCAGACCTTTCTATGCACTTTGTTTACCCCACTGAATAACACAACAAAAGTCTCATCAGCTTCAACTGCTATTATGCCACTTTTAATTAAGAGGAGACTTCTCTGCTGCATCAATAGGAAAAAAAACCAAGAAAAAAACTTGTTTTCTAAATTGTATATCTGTGTGGGATTTTGACATGAATTTAGGCCAATGAACTCTCCTTTTTTTTGCAAGCAGAACTTGCAACATTTACCCTCTATGATTCTTCTGAATAGAGATACCATACAGGTAATATTCAAAACAAAGATATTACCAAAAGAGCATGAAGCATGTATAGATTTTTGTTAATGCTCTTAATTAGAGCCATAAAATTTCAGAGTAGAACATTTCCATTTGAATGACTCATGTTATTAAGTACAGGACTGTATGTTCCCATGGCTCAGCAACCTTAGTAAATATATCATTAGTGGTCCACAGAGAGAGAATGGATAGTTTGGTGCTGGTGTTCATATTTTCAGCAACTTGATACTCTGGTGATACAACTGCTGTCATTTTCCCATAAATGTTGCTGTTGTCCCTGCCAGACAAATGTTGTGTGATCAGAGATGCAAGGCGAAGGGATTCACATGATTGTCCATGATTTCCATTAAAACTGGCTTTCCACAGTCTGTTAAAATCCAGCCCACATCATGGAAGGCTGAAAACAATTCATACAACACACATAAACCTTTGGCATCCAGTGTTCTGTAGAAAGGAGTTCCAGATATGATGTGAAGAACATCTTATTTGGTTTAAACCTAATATCTGCTCCCTCTGTGTGACACCCCTTGCTTCTTAAAGTGATATAATGTGAACAATTGGGTCTTATTTTCCTCCTGTGTGTCACTTTACACTGTAAACATCTACTGTACTCCTTAGTCATCTCCCTTGGGGCCAAAGAGTCACAGTTTACTTTATTATTCCATATTTACAACAGAAATGTAAATGCAGGCACGAGCATACCTGCACACACTTTTCTGCTTATTAGTACTGTAATTAATTGGGAGCTGAGGGATGCCTGAGAACTTGTCCCTCCGTGGCTGTGGTGATTTGGTATCCAAAAGCACGTGTTCATTGGTGTGGGTTTAAGCTCCTGCAAGCTCTCTGATGCAAAGCAGACTGAGAAAAGTGCAGCAGCATCACTTATTTACATCTGCCTTGGCAGCATTTGGGGAAGCACCAGCTTCTCCCCAGCCACTGGGGGCTGCTCCCTTGTGGGATGTGTGTTCCCTCCTGCTGCTACTGTGTAAGTGAAAATTTGAAGGAGGAATAATGCAAAGTTTTTAAACATTAATAATGAATGGGTAAAGTGTAGAGTCATTATTTTTGTTAGCAATTGATTTCTGGGTTCTGTGAGGTCTCCTCTAAGTGAGGAACACAGTGGGTATGAAATCAAATCTAAAAAGGGCATGGACTGTATCTGAAAAATCAAGCTCAAATAAAGAAAAATTGTGTGTTATATATATATATATAGATATAGATATAGATATAGATATCTCGATATATCAGGTTTTGGCGAATGCAGCACAGACCAGACTTTGAAGTTGGATACTGAACTGGTTGGAAAAAATTCTGTATTTGGAACTGCTGTAAGCTCATTTCTAAAGGGTGAATGAAGACAGTGCAATCTGTGCTGCCCAAGCTGTTCCCTGGGAACACACACAGCTTGGGAAGGATGGGCAGTGGGTCAGCAGCAGCAGCACTGTGCTCCTGGTGGGGACAGGCACCACTGCTCTTCTCCTGCTGGCACGGGACGAGGAACAGCTCTGCAGAGCTCTGTCAGCCTGTGCAGACTGTGTGCCATAGTAAACATACACTAATATTCCCATTCCAATGGAAAAATAAAGCCTCCCTGACTTAGGAAAGAACTCGTTGGCAGCTGTAAATTTGGTTTCATGACTGAGCTGTGTCACAGCAGCTCAACAGATCTTGCAGCCTGGGGCCGATCAAAGACCCCTTTTTCCCAGTCACCTTATAACTGTGTGAGTTTAAATAACTGCTTCCTATTCCTGTCAGGGATGACCCAAGGCTCCTAAAACCAGTGGGACCTCTTGCTCTGCTCCACTCTTGACTGTGCCTGCTGCTGCCAAGCTCAGACCATTAGTCTGTCTTCTCTAATGAGACACTTCAGGGGAAGGAGAAGAACACAAAGCAGCTGCTAGCATGAAATAACTTTGCAATAGCTGCTTCCTGACCCTGGTGAGCAGAGCTGGGCTTGAGGTATTCGGCAGAAAATCTTGTGGAGCTGGAAGAACTACTGCTTCTGCATCATCTGATCCACATCTATCTGTTAGCAAAAGTAAAGTTCTCTGTGTTGTGCCCCACGACAGCTACTGGCAGTACCTGGAGGTCAGAGCCATGGTACAATGCTGGAGGTGAACTCTTGTTTCATGGTATTTAATAGCAGCTAATAATGAGGAAAAAACAATACAAAACAAGCCAGCATCCATGGCAACACAGCCATTCACTCTTGAACTTTTTAAAACAGGAATAATTAATTTAACCTTTTTCTTTGTAGGATTTTTTGGGGTGTTTTTTTAGTTTGGTTTTTTTGTTTTGTTTTAGTGGGGTTTTTTTGGGGGGGGCTTTTTTCTATTTTAAAAGCTTGCACAGGCAGATGTGGGTGTGTTCTGGCAATTAGTAATCAGCTGAGTCAGAGTTCTTCCAGCGAGCTTGTAATGAAGCACCAGGAAGGATCTACCCCTTTTACATTTCAGAGTGCACTCTGAACTGCTCAGCACAGCAGCTTTGGCTTTGGGGGGCTGTATCAAACAGATCCATGCAGTTATTTCTGAGGAAATGCTTTTCCTATTGCCTCTGACAGTTAAAAACGAGGCAGTGGAGTGTTCATTAGCTGGAGCACCTGAGTGTGGGAGTCATTCAGGTCTGATCTGGGGACACTTTTCCCCAGGGAGGGTGTTTCCTGTCTGTTGATATGGTCCCCACAGCTAGACCTGCTCAATGCATTTGTCCTGTTTTTGAGTAACAAATGAACACAAAGATCAACCAGTTCATGATGGGAATAGGAAGTGAGCACGTACTGATGGATCATAGCTTAATTCCCAGAACTGCATCCTCCTTTCCAGGTTCTTAGGTGGGCTCCTTGGCTGCAAACCAGACAGACACATACTCGTTGCAAATGCTCCACTTCTGTGGCATTGCATCAGGAAAATGAGGGCACAAGGCTCTTCAAATGAGGGTTTTATTCCAAGACACCTGTATTTGGGTTCATGATGTGGATTCACACTTCCAAATGCACTCATAGCACAATAACTCATAGTGCTAGCAAAGCTAATGGCATTACTGCAGGTGTCTGAGACCAATTTGAGGAATCCACTTTATTGTTTTGGGGGTAAAAGATCTGCATCCTTGGGCAACTGAGGGTTATGGAAATAACACTGATTAAATCTGGGCTCAAGATCTGAATCTTGCTCTGCCCTTCACTGCCCTGAATAAGGTAGAAGACAGTGTGATCAAGTTCATCACTTGGCTCAAAGAGCTTGCACAGTTCCTTACAGCCTTTATCATCCAGGCCTCCTTATCTTGCTCCATCTGCTCCATTCCAGTGATATTTTTAGCATGCATTCACTGTACAGTTTTTCCAGTCCGGCTGCCTGACCCTTTGGTTTCCTAACAATGCAACTGCAATGGAAGTGGTGCATGAGCAAAGGCTGCCACTGAAGTGGGATTTTTTCCAGCTCCCAGAATAACTCCCAAATTTGACCAATCCTCTCACCTTAGAGCTGTTTTTAACGAGTCAAGCTGGGAGGTTTTTTTTCTGTAAGGTTCTGTTAACCCAGAAATGGCTGCAGCTCAGCTTTGAAGTTAACACTTCATTAAGATTAATTGGGGAAGTTCACACCTCTGCTGGGAGTTTGTCTAGCAGACTGTGAGACAGGAGCGGGCTGATTTACACGCCGATGCCTGGGCTTTGTAGCTGTAAAAGGGAGGGCAGTGACTGGCTCCAAGAACAGTGCAAGAACTGAAAAATGACCCTGCTTCCACAGCTGGGCTCCTCCTGCTCCTGAACTTCCCACAGGGAATGGATGCTGATCACAGCTGCCTTGAACTTGCACTGCACTTTCAGGTGCCAGCCTCGGGACACAAATGGCAGGGGATATATGATTAAACCTTACATTACTGGTGGTGGATAAACAAAGAGGTAAATTTTTCCATTTGTCTACGGCTGCCTGGTATGAGCTGGGGATTATTCACCACAAGGAGGAGAAGGGGAATGGGGCTGGCTCCTGCTCACACGTGGGCTGAGTCTAATGCTCTGTGTCCATGGAGAGGTGTCCAGCAGGATGTGGGGCTAGGAGAGCTCTGTGAATTTGTCTCTTCCCTTTGTGTCAGGCCACATGATGGGAAGAATGAACCCTGCAATGTGTCAGATCCATCAGAACCAGGAAAGCTGATGTCCTTTTAGCTTCTGGAATTTGGTTGGGCTAGGTTTAGAGGTGGACTTGATGATCTTAGAATGGTTTAGGCTGGAAAAGATCTTTATGAGCCTGTGGCACTGCAGGCAGGTGAGCTGCCAGCTCTGCTAGGAAGGCAGCAGCCTCAGCAGCAAGGTGGCACAAGTTCCTTTGTTTCCTTGGCCCTGTCTTCTTTCTCCTTGTGAGGATTGTCTTGGATAATCATCACAATGTAAATCATCAATGCTTGTTCCAGGTCACATGGTCACGTCTTCATGATTTCTAGGAGACAATTAGAATTGGGCTGATCCAAAGTAAAATAGCCTCAAACAAATGGATGCTTCATCTATATGTTATCTCATGTGCAGGGAGTTCACAGAATCAGAGAAATGTGCGGAGTTGGAAGGGACCCACAAGGACTATCAAGTCCAACTCCTGGCCCTGCACATCACCATCCCTGAAAGTCAGGCCATGTGCCCAAAACCATTGTCCAAACACTTCTGGAACACACAGCTGTGACCAGTAATGTCTTAAAATCACCAGTGTTTCCCTCAGATCCCTCTGGTAGAACAGCACAGTGTTAATGATGTTGGGAAAAGTTGTGTGATGGAACCTTTTGCCCTTGCCACAGTATGGACCAACAGCACATCGAAGCTGTGGCAGCGTTACTTGTGGCACAGTAAATGAGTCAGGTCTTGCAGATCTTGTCAAGGTCCATATTCAGAACAGTTTGTGCCCTTCATCAGTTTTGATTCTGGAGATCAGATGGGCTGCAGGGTCCTGTGCAAGGCAGCTGAAGTGGTTGGAGTGAGCTCTCCCATTCACCTTCCACAGCTCTGGCTTGCGCGAAGATCCGCTCAGCGTTTTGGAGGGGCTGGTTATGATGAGCTGTGATATGACAAAATAAACAATGGTGTGCAGTGTTTGCACAATGACCCTCGTACATACTGCTGTGTGCAAGATAATCCTGTGGCCTGAAGCCTGGAGAAATCTCCCTTGTAGCTCATCAGCTTCTTTGATACAGCTTTTATCTTACCCTTTACTGTGTTTATTGCTGGCAGAAAACAAGAGTAAATGTATGGATAAACTTCAGGGCCTTATCATCTTGGCTAGAAGGGTAATCCTGGCTCCATTCACGTAAACAGCTAAATTCCTTCTGATTTCATTTGTACCAGGGTTTCATCTCCTTGAGTACTTTTTTCTCCCTCTATTTGCAGTCCTTGAAGCAATCACAGATTGCTGTCTGCCACCTGCATTCCACCAGGCACAGGGATTGCAGCTGAAGGCTCGGCACAAGGGAAAAAGCCCTCCTTGGAAACTTCCAGATCTTTAGACATTTCTGGTACAGGCAGCAAGGTGGGAATTAATGGGTCAGGGGCTGAAAACTCATCAGGTACTGGAGGGAACAGCTGGGGGAAAGGGGCAAGGCTGGCTGCAAACTCCCCCTCTGATGCAGCTGCTGAGATAAGCACCATTCCCTGCACTGCCAGCAGAGCACAGAGGATAAAATCTAATATTAGAGAGACAGAGATGAGCATTACATCTTGAGGTTCTAGTGTTTTAATATTGTTTCTATGGTACCCGCACCTGGAATCTTCAGAAAAATAGAATAATATTTAATGATAACAACCAGAGAGCCACTGCCCTACTTCTATATATAGAAGCCCTCTGTCGTAGTGTCATGATTTTGTATCTGATGAGGGTGTTTCCAGTTCCATGAAGTGATTTTTCCTGTCTATGGCTCATACAGGTGGAAGAACAACACGTACATTCATAATATATTTTTCGAAAAAAAAAAAAAATCTACTTTTCTGAACAAATACTTATACAGATAAAGGTTCAGATATTGGCTGTCCTAGAACTTCAAATACATTTGTGACAGGCCAAATATAGATCTGAGATTTACAGCAGAAACCACCCTAGCATTGACCTCAGCAACCAACCATCATCCAATCCAGTGGAATCTGGGCTAATACAAGTCACTGTAAGTTGTCTACAGGAATCCAGAAGCATTGGAGACCACACAGTTTGATCTGTATCTCCATCACTTGGAAATTGAAATTCAGCTTATTTTAGAAACAAGTTAGCCAAGTGCTGCTGCAGGACATTTGTTAAGATAAAAAAAAGTAATGTCCTATGAGAAATATCATTGGAAAGGGATGTTCTGTGCCCAACTTTGAGTTCATGAGAGACATCTGGCTCTTGAATAACTCCAGTCATAACTGCTTGAAGGTGAAACTGTGGGATTCACTAGCCCAGACTGGGCTAATCTAATGGAAAAGTCCGTCCTGATCTGGAGGAGAAGAATTTATGATTAAGGAAGAAGTGTCCTATGCTACACATTCTATCAGAAAGCACTTGGCCAAACATAATAGCCCTGGGAGCAAAATAGGAGAACATCTTGGGTTCAGACTGTGGTGAATAGTCTCTAGGATTGCTTACAGGTGTTCCTCTCAGGGCAACAACAGATGCATTCCTCCTTACCTTACTTGAAAAGTCTCTTTCTGTGCCTTCTGACCAGTGGGCAGCAATGCATTTCACTGCAAAAAATTCTTTCCATTTATGAGGCTACAGCAGAACTCAGAAATACTACAGACAAGCTTTTTAACTGCTCTTGAAGATCAGACAGGAGGGAAAAGTATTCCCTAACTGACATGATAGGTTGTCCCAACAGGATCTTTATTCTAAAATAGTTTCATATTTCCAAATGCAGAAATCTAAAACAGTGGTGAAGGAGGCTAGGGTTTCTTTTTTGGCTCAGCCAGCTAACCTGGAAAGGTATATCTGTGCAGTCAGTCAGGAAAGTAGCGAAATTCCTGGTTGTAGCTCTTGGAAATCATTGCAGAAGCAAAGCCAAGTTATTTTGATAGAGGTTGTGTTATCATCAGAAACAGTCTGGAAAGAGCATGTTAAGATGTGGGTTTGATTTATTCTAGGACCGAGGGTTCAAGTTCAAATCCAAACCAGGATTAAAAAAGACTCGAGTATTCAGCAGGAGATTTTGGCTTCAAATGACAGAAACAGTGAGGGATCTTGCTGGCTTTGGTGATAGGTCAGGTTTTTAAATCACCTTGATTTTTGCACACCTCCTCTTACAGATAATTGAATCCATATTGTGTTACATCTATACAGCATGAATTTCCATTGGTAACATGTCTTTACCTTGAGAAATTACTTTTTTCTTCTCCTGTAACTGAAACAAAGAAGCTCCTTTTCTCCATCCCTGTCATCTTCCAGCTCCTGTCGAACAATCTGGACCTAATTTGAATTCCAGTGATGAGGAATAACCTGATATTTTGCTTACCCTCATGAATGAAAGGTTAATTCTGTACATCCCAGATTTATACTGCATGCTAGTTTAAGGGCATCTTACCACACAGCTGGTGAGGGATTTTCACAAATACAAGAGAGGACTGTATGTTATTTAACTTTTCCTTTCAACTCTTTTTTTTTTTCATGAAGTTCCCAGCTGACTGCACACTCTTGAATGCAGCAATCTGTTTAATCTAGTTTTAGCCTTCCTTTTCCTGTTTTGCTGTTTACTTTTCTTCCCGTGCCAGTAGCGACTGAGGCAATACTGTGGGTGCATTATTTGTTTCAGGCATCTTGGAATATATGTGTTGGCTTTGCTCTGTGTGTGCTTGCATGAGAGAAAGGGAATAAACATACATGTGGCCAATTAGTGAGTACACTGAAATTAATGAAGAGCAATCTCTGAACCTCCTTTTTCTGAGAATTTGGAAATGCTGGGAACGTTTGCCATGTAGCTTTCAAAAACTTCAAAAGCAGCTATAAGGTCACAGTCTAACACTCCCTTCTGTATACTCATGTCTTTTCTAAAAATATTTCCCAACTTAATCTTCAGTGTGTGGAACAGGAGGGCAGAGGGGGAATGGCAGTGTTTACGACCAAAGTGCAAAGATGAGGAAGAAAATTAAATCCACAAAAAAAGCGAATCTTTTGATCTCTGCTTCATTTTCCTCATTACCAACTTCACAGTACCAGCAGTTATGTTTTAACTAAACACTGAGTTTATGGACCCATGTCTCTGTCTACAGATAAGGGAAGGTCAAGAGGAACTAAGCTAATGCTGTCTTTGCTTTTGCACATTTTCCTTGAATTGGGACACCCAAACAAGTCAGCAGGAGTCTAAACACCACCAATGATTTGGGTGTGCTGCTTCTTGTAGTAGGTAAAATACAATCAAAGACATCTGCACTGGATAGACACAATCCTGGGAAGAAAGGGTCTCAGTAATATCACAGGTGAAGAGGCCTCAAGGGTCCATGAAACTTGAAAGAAAATACCACAGTAAACCAAACAGCAGCAAAATTAACCCAGCTAGAAGAGTTTGGAAGGAAGTGTTAAAAACACAGGCTTTATGTCCCCTTTTTGTTTTTTTCTCTTTCGTTCTTGAATTGTGAGAAACCCTCAAGGGTCAGAAAAGCTGCAAATGAGAGGAGGAAGGAGGTGTATGGAGATGTCTCTGTTCTGCAGGAAATCTCTGTCAAACCACCCTTGGGAGCAGTGGCAAAAACTCCTGTTTCCAGCAATGTTTCTGCCTCTCATTCCACAAAATAAAACCAAAGGAGAGACTCAGTTTCACCCCAACTCTTTACCTTCAAAATTAACCTTGCTGACTCCTGCCCACCAAAGGAGTTCCTTGTCAGGTTGATAAAGACATCCATTGTTTGAGAACTCTACAAAGTGATCACATCCTCCTCAGCACATGGTCGCTGTCTTGGCTTCACTGCTGGTTTGTCTGCTCCAAACACCAGGAGAGATGGTGAGATGAGCTTGCACAGTGTGTCCTGGCAGCCCCAAGGGATGTCTTGAATGGTCCTTCCAGAACACTGACCTGTCACAATTCATCCTCCAGGTGGAATGACTGACGTCCTCAGAAAACCCACGTGCACCAGAAAGGAGTTTAGGTGTGCAATGAAGAAGTCAAAGAAAATCCACAGGTGCCAAAGAAGAAATAAAATATGAACTAGCCAGCAACTAGCACCAATACCATCTGAGGAAAATAACCTTTTTCTTTCTGTGCTTTCTTCCAATGTACAGAAAAATAATGTAGCCAGATTCTACCCTTCTGAAACTACTGAAACACATAAACAAGTAACCTGGTATTGGACATTAAGGAAAACCTACATCAGGGCAATTCCCAGAGGGAAATAGCTCCAACAGGTGTGTGCATTGAAGAAATAAGGCATGTCCCTTATTACTGATATAACTTTATATATTTATAACTTTAGGTCTGAGTGCACAGCTAAATCTGAAGTAGTTCCAAGAACAAAAGGCAAGAAAAGAATAATGATTCCTGAGAAGGCAGTATGCTGGCTCTGACTGATGTTGGCTGCAAACGTGTCTGGGTGAGCTGATTCTGGAGTTCAAGCACAGACAGGTCATTTCAAACTGTCCTGCAGCTAAGTAGCATTTCACCCTGGGGAAGTCTCCCTTCCAAACACTTCCACTGTTCCACACAGGCTTGCTTTCAAAGTTGTTGTCTGCTCTCAGTGGGTTTTCTTCATCTTCACTCTGAAGATTTTGGGATATTCAGAGAAGCTGCTGTATTAATTTTTTTAGATGCTTTGAGTTCTGAAAGTCTTCACCTGCAGGAGATTTGTCCTGATAAGGCATTAACTCCAGCTTTATTTGTAGAAAAAGAACTGTCCACAAAGTGAAGGGTGCTCGGCTGCTTCCTAGACACTAACATGAGCAATTCTGAATGGAGATCTGTTCAGGTGTTCTGGGGATTTGCATGTCAGCGTGCAGAAAAAGCAAGCAAATGCAAATGAATGTTCCTGAAACAGCAGTGGAAAGAAAATATTTTTACATACCCTAAAAAGACCTTGTTATAAGGATCATGATAGCAAGAGCCCAATAGCAAGAGGCAGCACTGCTAAACTTCCAGAGGAGGAGATGAGAACTGGCTGACAGCAATGGAATGGGGGCCCTTCCCTTCTCCATCACCATAGACTTCACTGAGATCCTTAGCTCAGTGTTTTATTAAGCATCCAGAAGCACTTGAGCTCTAGAAAACTCCTTTAGATGTAAATTGGGCTGCATAATTGTGAATGCAGGAAGCCTTCCTGAACCCCAGAGCGTGTGGTTTGTGCACATGTGCATGTCAGTGCATGCATGTGCTCATCAGGGAAGCAAAAAGGAGGAACTGAGGCAGCAGACACATGACTCAGGGCGTGTGGGGATTGGTAATATAACCCTGGTATTGCAGCAAGTTTGGATCTTCACTCTGCAGCAGCTGGGCTTCCTCCCAACAGAAAATGCTGCAGGCTACATTTATGCTGAGCAGTTAATTATCCACGGGAGCAGGTAAGGGATTAGTGACCAGGTAGAGTTTCACACCTGCTAGTGGGGTGAACACTGTAGCTGCTCAGAAATATTTGGCAGCAGAGGAAATTATACAGCTTTTCCTATGCTGAACCATAAGCCCCTTCCACATGAACTGAAGGGGAATTGTCTCTCCTTGGTGGAATTTGGTATGTGACGTGCCTGGACGAGATGTGGTTCAAAGTCATGTTGCTGCATGTGCTTGGCAGAAAGGCTGGATTAATAAACATCTGTCCTCCTCTTACATCCATGCCCACCCCTGCACTGCAGCCCACACCCCTGCCTTTGGTGCCATTGGAAACCAGCCATGGAGATACCTGGTTTGAAGAGCAAAAATAAATCCAAACCTTTTTAGGAATGCTGGCTCACAGCCAGATCAATATCCTGACTTGATTGGCAGCACTGATGCAAACCCCAGGAGGACCAGCAGGACCCAGAGGGCAGGGCACAGAGGTACCAGGCAGCAGCAAGGGGCAGCAATAGCTCAAGCCTAAATTCCTACCAAAGGCTTTGCATCAGGACACTGGAGCTGGAGCCACAGTTTGAGGAGAAAAGCTCAGCCTAATCCAGTCTCTGTTGTGAACAATGCAGGGATATCACAGGTTTAACCCAGCTTTTGCCTTTGCCTTTGAATTAAGCAGCATGATTTTAGGTTTGCATCTTACACCCAAAGAAGCTTCACTGAGCAGCTTGTTTCTGCCAAGGTAATTAATCAGGAGATGGCAAAAGATCACTTTGTTTCATCCCAGATTTCAATCCCCATTTGTCTGCTCTTCCTTGGCCTGTCAAGGTTTTCCCACATGCTGTGTGTTCTGGGCATCATATGGGCTCTTATTTTTAGCTATAGGTGATTGCAGCACAGCCCCTTTAAAGAAATCCCACTGATGCTGTCTGATGTTAGTATTCAAAAGCAATCAGGTGTTAACAAGCTTATACAAAAGTTTACCTGTCTAAAATTTCTTCTGCTCTCACTTTCTTAGCTTTCATTCTCTTAAACTTTGTCCCAAGTGAAGACACCTGCTCACTGGATTGATCTATCACAAAACCAAAAAAAGGGTTCTTGTTTTCCCCTTCTTTAGTAATATCTTTTGGCTATTGAAAGTGTAGCACTTGAATCAACTCACTTCAACTGTGTTTCCTCCATTTCCTGATTAACACATTTAAGTTTAAGCCTGGGTTGCATAATTTGCAGATTGCAAGAGTTTACTCTTTTTAGATTCAGTAAATGATGTTTAAAGTACTCACCTGTCATTTTTTTATTACTAAGATAGAATCACAAAATCAGTTGATGAATGGAACCGAGCAGTTTCCAGGATCAAGTTCAAGCTTGTAAAAAAAGAGATGAGTTACTAAAACCTAAAAATTCTCTGGAGCTCAAATCTTTCCCCAACAAGAATAGAATCAGCTCTCTTTCTCTCTTTCCATACATATCATCATACAAGAAATGCAAAGTAAGATATGGGCATCTCTAGAGCATTTGTTGAAATTAGCATTCTGGTCATTGCTGGATGTTCTTTGTGCCAGACAGAACTACGCTTTTTCCAGATAACTCCATCTTGGCCCCTGATACTGCATGTGCTTACTTGATTATTCTGAATACTTCAGAGAACTTTTATAGCTCTCTCATAATGAACTGCCAAGGCTGTTTTGAATACGTTAATCTCAGGATTAAGTTAAATATAAATACATGCCCCCAGCACTCTGAAGGATTGATGCATTTTCAGTTTAATCTCTGAGGATTTTAGTATCATTCAGAAGAATTGTTCAATATCAATTCAGCATTGCTTCCAAGTAGGTGCAGGCTTTCATGAGGAATTTATATGAATTCCATTATAGATATGCTGGGATCCCTATTTTATACTTACAGAAGAACCAAAACACCAAAGGACTAAGGGAGTGGTGTGACCACAGATTGCATTTATTTTTTGGACAGGACAGGATTAAAAAGTGCTGCCATATGAGAGCAAGTATTTACGTGGTCTAAACTCTGCCAGTTCCAGTTTATTTTAAAAATTCTGATGGATTAACTCTGAACAGCCAGGCTTTATGCCAGACCAGGCCCTGTGCCTCACTTCCATCCCAGCTACACGTTGAGCCCCAGAGCAGATGTGGGGTGAGCACAAAGGTGTGTGGTGACACCAACTGCACAGTGCACTCTGACAAGCTCAATAGACATGCCTGCTCTGGGATAAATGTGCTGAGAAGAAATTTGGAAGTACACAGATTCAGTTTTTTGGCTCATCTAGCCATGGCCCTACAACTCAGATGGAGAAGAGTTGTGCTCTGGCCAGGGAGACCACGGCTCCTTGGGCATCTGTGCCCTTCCCATCCTCATCCGGGCAGTGAGAGCTGAGAGAGACCAGGGAAGTTACAAATGTGATGGACAGACTGTGAGACCCTGAGGATATTTGTGAATTTGGGATGGTAAAGCAGCGTTGGTAGTAAAAATGGAGCCAGTGAACAGCAAATGGATTGCTGAAGGCATTCCAAGAGTCTGAAACCCAGGTGTTGTGGTGCTGCCTGGCTGCATCGAGGAGCAGAGCTTGGCTGGGGGTGACAGCTCTGGGCTGGGGGTCAGGGATGAGAGGGGGACTGCTGTGCCTTGCTCCAAATGTGGACTGGCTGTGGGCACTGGGAATCAGCTCTGCAAATCTTACAGGGTTTAACTCAGGGAAACAGAACTGCATGCTCTGTACTGAGGAGCTGGAGAAGAGTGTGACATTTCTCCCTATTTTGTGACTCCCATTTTTAAAGCTGAAGTAGTGTGGGGGAAGAGGAATAAGAACCACCTGAAATACGTGTAGGAGAACTTTGCCAATCCTTCTGAAATGTCTATTATATTTATCTTTATTGTATATGGCGTAAAATTTATATTGCAACTGGCATTTTTATGGCACCTTTCCTCCGTAACAACCTTCTTTCAGAAATCACAAAGCATATTTTTAAACACCCATAAATTCAGCCTCACATAATCATTGTGTGGGTAAGGAAAATTATTCTATTTGCTCTCCTGTCCCTTGTAGATTTGTTTAAATCACACGAATCTTCAAGAATTAAGAAAAGCAGCAGTAGAAACCTGTGAAGAATCCACCGGTTTGGCTTTTTTTTTCTCTTCTTTTTCCCCCCCCTCATTTTAACAGGCTACAATCATTCCTCCAGCCCTCTATCAGTTCTGTGGTCAGCTTTCAAGTGAGATTTAAGGCCATGTTTGACCTCTCAGCCATGGAATGGCTCTGGACTGATGCTGTCACCACATCACTGTGTATCACAGCTGTGATCTACTGGGGTGCACACAGGAAGGCAGGAGCTGACACAGCACACTGCCCATATTGCCTTCTTTGTTGCAGTTGCTTCTCCCTCAATAAAAAAATAATTCCAGATTTTGTTGATTTTTAGGGCATGCTGCTAGATCTTAACTTTTTTATAAAAAAAAAATGTTGAAAGTGTGTAGAATTTAGGTGTGATAGTGTATGTGACAGGGCATGATCGAGAGGGTAAGCCTGGCTATTTATTGTAGATAAAAAAGTAATAGAATTGTAAAATATGCATTATTTTTTAAATCATTCTAGCCTGAGGCAGGGTTAGCTGAAGAGGTTTTTCCAAGGCCGTACTAAAACATTTATATTCCAGACTCAATAATGTATCTATTTCATGATGATAAACAATCTCAGGCATCACCTTTGAAGTCTGGAAAAGTTACCAGCTTGGTAAATAATTTTCAAAACGTGACTGCTTTTCAAAGTAGCACTTGATGTATTTCCATGCAGCTTTGGGGAAGCTCTTGGAAAAGCCATTGATGGAGAGAAATGTGATGTGCAACTCTTAAATCGTCCAATGCTTTTTATTTTTTTTCAGATAATACACTGGAAGTTGGTGATATTTTTTTCATAGGAGCCTTACACCTGGTATAAGGATTCTTGGTTTATTGCAGATATATAGAGATTTTGAGGAATCTGTCTCACTTCTGTGATGTTTTGGAAGAGGACTTGCACATGGGCATGACTGGGCATCTCCATTCAAAGGCAGCGAGCCTTCTGCTTCCGCACTCTCAGCCAGGGACTTGGAGATGCTCCCTGACGGCTAGACAGGAAAAAAGGCATTGTTAGGTTTATTTTTGCTGCTTTTATGACTAAAAACACACTTAGCAAGATTCTGAAAGGAGGAGGAAACCACAAGTGCACACAACGTGGCCAAGGCTCCCATGGATAGGAAGCGTTGGGAGCAAGGCTGGGCTGGCTCTTCCTTCTCCTCTCACTGGGATTTATGGTCATCCCGTGATCCGTCCAGGGGCTGGGACTGCCAGCACCAGAGGGGCTTAGGACTCTTGTTGTTTTAAAGTTATTTGTGCATTCACTGTAGGCATTATGAAATTGCTATGGCTTTTTTTATTTCTGAAGAGCCAGATTTCTGAGCCACCAGCATGGCTGCCTAATCACAGGCATGGAAACTCCTGAACTTTAACTGGAAGTGTTATCTGAGTAGTCTGCTTTTAAGTTCCTTTGGGGGAAAAATCAGCAATCATGATTGTTTAAAAAGCTTATATTGAATGCTTTGCTACTGCAGTGCAAACCTGCTGAGTCACTGGTAGCAGTTTAATTCCAAAGTTGGCAACATTCCTCATGGATTGCCCTGCACACAAAAATCTCCATATTCCATATGTGTGTAGTTACCAGTAGATAAGGCTTTAGGGTTTAAAAGATATATTATTGTGTCTGGAATATAAATGTTTTGGTACGGCCTTGGAAAAACCTCTTCAGCTATGAAAAGAAGAAAAATCCTTCAAGTTGTACCTTGACTGATTTAAAATGAAGATGAATTTCTGACAAAACATCGTTTGTAGCATGCAGTATGAAGATTCCCAGTGTGTGGGAAAAGGCTTTCATGATACCACTAGAGAAATCAAAATAAAGAGCAGAAACTACTTAGGAATTCACTAGAAACCTTGGTGGGAGCAAGGAATAAAGCCCCCATGTCTAGTGCTTCCACTCGGCGAGAAAAATAAATGTTTACTTATTAAAGCGTTTATTTCTAAATTGCCAGGTGTGGCTGCCCTTCACAGGAAAGCGGGTGCATGTCTGGCAAGGGAAAAGAAAAAATTAACTGGAAAAATAAATACTGTGAAGAGGAAGGAGATACAGCACAGAGGAAAACGACTGTGATAGAAAAGGGCAATGGATCAGCAGAAGTTTGCTGGTATGTGCAGAAATGACAACATCTGATTTATTCTTCTTTTACAGGGAGAAGAAGCTATTAAGCATATTTCAAGTCATTCCTGCTTGTGTTTTCTCCCCCCTCTTCTTTCTTTGTAGTTGTGGGTTTTGTTGTTGGTTGGTTTTTTTTTTCCAATGACAAGAAGATAAACTGCTGGTTGTAAAGAGTGCTGCAGGGGAAACACTGGGGATATAACCACCTAATTATGAATTTCCTGAATGTGCAACATGACCAGGAGCAACTGGACAGGATTAGTGCTGTATGTTTCATCTCCAGCTGTTTCATGAATGCCAATCTCCAAACTCTTCCAAGAAGAACATTTTTTTTTCCATGGCCCTACTTTTGGCTTTAACAATGCGAGCAATACTGCTTTGTTTTCTTTAGAGCCCGAACTGAAACAAGAGCTTTCAACAAAACAAACCCCAAGCAAACCTAACGAGCCAAAGAGCTGTGCAGTGTTAAGGAGATTTAGCTGAGATATTTGTAAAATATCAAAAGGAATGTCCTTCTTGCCAGCAAAACTGGAACTAACACTGCAGAGATGCATGATTACGAGACAATAAATGAGAGTATTTTCTTCTGGTGCAGTGGTCAGAAGTTATTGTTTTGAATAAGCACCAGTGGTGTGTAATCTTCACGGCGAGCTTCTTGAGTTGGTGAAGTGCCAACCCTCTTTGGAAGCTCTTAGCAGACAGGAACTTATTTAAACTTATAAAACCAACGTAGACGAAAAAATGTAAAAAATGCCCTGTGTAAGGCCTCAGCTTGCAAACAGACAAATTGTGAAGACAATGGTGCTTCTCATGGAAGAGAGGGCAGCAGGAACCTTTTCTTTCCATGATGCCTTTGTAAAGATTTAGAAACAGCTAACAGAATAATATCCCTGACAAACAACAACTTCTGGGGTGTCAGAAATCACAACTTTAGGGCAATGGCACGGGTGTTTAGAGAGCCTCTTCTAGCTGCTGGTGAAGTTTTCTGGTCTTTTGTGACTTCTAGTAGAGTTTGACTGGACATATTCATTGCTTAGTAGTATTTCTATTTATTGCTTGGTAGAATCTCTGTGAGATTTAAAGGCCAAATTAAAGACTTGTTCATTAAATGTAATAAAATGATGTCCAACAAGTAACTGGTTTTATCACACTGATGTGCAATGCCAAGTTACCATGCACTGCACTAACAGAAGAGGCAGAGAAATTCTATTTCAGAATCATAAAGAGGTTACTCCTTTGATCTGATCCCAACAATAAGATTTTTGGAGCTTAATTTCTTCACATGTTACTGAGCTTGAGAAATCCTGACCTGTGTTATCCTAAAAAGGGAAAAATCTGCTAATTAATACCATGAGTACAAACTCGGTCAGTTCATGAATGCAAACCTGTGAATATATGCTGAGTGAATAACTGGCATTCATTTCCTCTAAATAGAGAGGTACAGACAGAAATCCTGGTTGTGCTAATGTTTACATGCCCTACTTATTTAGAAAGAGTGTCCTGCAGAATTTTGGATTCCCTGCAGTAAAAGTGACCATTATAAGCAACATACACTTACCCAGATTTGCTTGCATGTGCCACTCTCCACAGGCACTATCTTGAAAATAAAGCATTGTAAGGATTGAAGGAAATTATCGTGTTTTAATCTGTACAATCTAATTTGCCTTTAGCTTTCCTCCTTTTTTGTCACATAAAAGAGTGAGAAAAGACTACCATGACCAGATTGTACTGTGTGATTTAGAGTCCTTAATTGTTTAAGTTGCAGCAACTTTATCGGTTTGTGAGACATACTGACAAAAAAGCATTTCATAAAAAGAAAATAACATAATTTATGGCCTTCTCTTTATTCTGTGGAAGGAGTAAGTTGTTGTAACAAGGAGGGGGAGGGAGGTGAGCTGAAATATAATTTTGTTCTGGGTATTTTTGTAAGGAGATCTTCCATGTTTGCGTTGAGCGTCCTGCCGGTTCAACCTCTCAAGTGGCAGGGTGAGGTACAAGTAAGGGATGCTTCAGGGCCATGCTCTCAGCCTGACAGGTCACCAAAGGCAATTTTGCTGAGTACTTCTGTCTTTCTTCATGGCAAAANGAAAAGAAGAAGAAGATTGTGAACCTGGAGCTCTTGTTATGAATGAATGTAAACTGTTAGGACACCGAGTCCTCACCCCACAGCTGCTCAGAGGTGTGATAATGCACATGGAGAGAAAACCCCTGCAGCCACAGTCCATGCAGTGTTTGAGTGGAACCATCCACCCTCTATGCTGGTGCTATGCAGGGTTAAAACTGACTGAGGGCGGTATATCCCAGGTAAATACCAACACAGCATTCGGCAAATAAATCAATCAAAGCATGCTCTGTGTGCTGTCAAACAGCACCGATGCCAAGAGCTCTGCCTGCCTGCCCTCCAGAATACAGAAGATGCAGCTTGTGGGAATAGTAACAGTTTAACTCAAATCCCATCAGAAATGTGAGGGAAAGTATCCTGAGAGAATAAAGCCTGTCTTCACAGCCTTGGCAGTGATGTCTGACCTCCAAGGCCACATCCTGATTGTACAGAGGCCTGGGCCCCTCTCTGGGTTTTGCCACCGAATAGGAAGGGATGGCTAATGAAGATGATGGCAGAATACAGGATTTAGAACTGCTTTGGATCCAGCCTCAGTCATCAGTGCCAAAATCACTACTGTGTGATGGCTAAACAATTCCTGCTTGAAAGGAGTTGGGGGTTCTGTCTGGTCCTGCTGCATCTGTGGCTTCAGAGTGACAGTCATGGGGACAGGGATCCAACAGAAAGACCAAAGAAGGACAGAATACAGCCTCTTCCTTCATCCTGCTCTCTGCAACAGCACATGTGGGAAGGGAGATGGGAGAGATGCACTACTGCATTTCTGACGCCACTCGCTTCCTGAATAAACAGAGAGATCTCACTGTGATAAAAGATAAATATGCATGTTATTGAAAAAAAACCCCATACTCATCAAAACAGAAAAATAAGTTCATAACTTTGGTCTGTATTTATTTGGATGATAGTTTAGGTCAGTCATTTTCTCCAGTGTGACTTGTCTGTCCCTGCTGTGTCATCACTTAACCTAATCCTAAGCGGCAAGAGACATTTCCTCTTGGACTGATTAATGCTCTTCCTAGATGAGCTGGCTCAGGGAGTAAGCTGTTAAAGAAATAGTTTTATCTGTTATTTATGTAGGAACTCTCTCATGGAAAGCAATCCTTGCTTCACTCTCCCCTGCCCTGTCCCCTGGTTCCTGAGCCATGCCCAGGCTCCATTGAATCAGTTTATTGTTGCTGTAAACCATCTGCTCTTCCAGTTCATCAGGGCTGTGGGCATGAATAGAAGGAGCTCCAAGGACAAGGCAGCATCTGCTCCAGGTCCAGGCTGACCTTCCTCTAGTTTTTGTGATTCTGCCCTTCTGCAGTTGCAGGTGAGACTGGGAATGTCCCTGTGCCTGGGGCCCTTGTTCTGACTCTCTGGATGAGGACCCGACTTTTGGCCCATTAGATAGAAAAGCTACCAATCAGCCCTGGGGTTCCATTTCCTTCCTCTTCTTTATTTCTCTTCATTTTGCTTTCTCCAGGTTTGATTTTATTTACAGTTCAATTTAAATTTTATCTGTTTTCTGTCATTTTCCAACTCGTGTCAGTGATTTTTTCCCTTCCGAACCAAAGCCTTCACTACCCCTACTCTCTCTTTTTTTTTTTTTTTAACAAAACTGTCTCTGAGACCAAGTAAAGTCTTTACAACCCTAGTGAATAATTAATCTCATCTGGTCTGTAACTCTGTCCAGGACCATCAAAAAGTTTCCTTGTTTTGGGTCATTAATAAAACAAAACATTTTCCTACTTTTAGATTTTATGCATTACAAAAGTTTTTGCAAGTAACGATGAACAATACTTAGTGCTGGCTGACCATCCCACATTGAAAAATCTTTCCCATGGGAAAATTGCCTATTTGTTATTTTTGTAGGAATTATCTATTTCAGATAACTTTATTTTCATTTTTCTGGGTTTTAGTCATGTACAAAAAAGCCCCAAACTCAGCCTATTTGGGCACGATGCTTTTACTCAGCTTTGAGGCCAAACTGATTTTTCTTTAGTGTGTGTTTCAGTAAGAAGCAGAACATCAAGGAGTCCTATGGGAAAAATATTTGTGTTGATATTTTAATGGAAGCTGATGAAAATACACCTGGGCTGCCTCAGACTCCAGAGGGTTTTCCAGTTTTTGAAAGGAAATGCTGCTCTGGTGGATAAAGTGGATCAATCATTGATAAAAGCTGTTGGGAAAAGTAACACTGAAGAATAGAGCGATGGAGAGAAGGCAGAGCACAGGACGTGTGGGTGATGAGCTCCTGCAGAGGAAGGTTGGCTTCCCCAAGGACCAAGGCTAAATCAAAAGACCCTTCATAGCTCGGCTGCGATCTGTGGTGGGGGTAAGGCCAAGTCCTATTTTAAGCTTTTCCTGTAACCAGATTAAAGCCCCAGTCATGATTCCCTCATGGATGCAGTGCTGAGAGGTGAATGACCACCATGGCTCCTTGGGGCTCTCTTCCAGAGTCAGGGGATAAACTTCTCTTCTTTAGGACTGCACAATTTCATAAGTCAGAGCATTTCTTTAACCCTGAAATATATTGCCTAAAGCTTTTCCTACTTGCTCCCAATTGATGGGGATGTAGGAATGACCACAATGATGGGAGCACAGGCCTTGCCTTTTCAGCAACCCACAGCAGACACCAAAGGGAGAACATGCACTGACCTCTGCCTGGAACTGCCTGGGCAAAGGACTACCCTGTCAGAAATGGCATTTTGGTGACAACTTTCCAGCATCCATCACAACCATGCACCCCTGCTATGTGGACGAGGGAAAGGGTGGACAAGGGGAGGCTCAGTGGGTGATGTGTGATCCAGGGGTGATATCTGGCAGTAAGAAAAGGGTCTACAAAACATGTCTTATGAGGAACAGCTGCGGGAGGGTTTGTTTAATCTGGAGGAGGCTCAGGTGAGACCTCATCCCCCTCTACAAGTCCCTGAAAGGCGATTGTAGCCAGCTGGGGGATGGTCTCTTCTGCACCTGCAGCGAGAGGACAACAGGAAAACAGCCTTAAGCTGAGATAGGGGAGATTCAGATCAGACATTAGAAACAAATGTTGTACTTTTAGGGTGGTCCGGCATTGAAACGGACGGTGGAGTCACCATCCCTGGAGGTGTTCAAGAAGCGTCTGGACCGGGCGCTGGACGATGCGGCTCAGGGGTTACAGCGGTGCTGCTGGGTGGGCGGCTGGACTGGATTATCTCGAACCTTGNGCCAAGTCCTATTTTAAGCTTTTCCTGTAACCAGATTAAAGCCCCAGTCATGATTCCCTCATGGATGCAGTGCTGAGAGGTGAATGACCACCATGGCTCCTTGGGGCTCTCTTCCAGAGTCAGGGGATAAACTTCTCTTCTTTAGGACTGCACAATTTCATAAGTCAGAGCATTTCTTTAACCCTGAAATATATTGCCTAAAGCTTTTCCTACTTGCTCCCAATTGATGGGGATGTAGGAATGACCACAATGATGGGAGCACAGGCCTTGCCTTTTCAGCAACCCACAGCAGACACCAAAGGGAGAACATGCACTGACCTCTGCCTGGAACTGCCTGGGCAAAGGACTACCCTGTCAGAAATGGCATTTTGGTGACAACTTTCCAGCATCCATCACAACCATGCACCCCTGCTATGTGGACGAGGGAAAGGGTGGACAAGGGGAGGCTCAGTGGGTGATGTGTGATCCAGGGGTGATATCTGGCAGTAAGAAAAGGGTCTACAAAACATGTCTTATGAGGAACAGCTGCGGGAGGGTTTGTTTAATCTGGAGGAGGCTCAGGTGAGACCTCATCCCCCTCTACAAGTCCCTGAAAGGCGATTGTAGCCAGCTGGGGGATGGTCTCTTCTGCACCTGCAGCGAGAGGACAACAGGAAAACAGCCTTAAGCTGAGATAGGGGAGATTCAGATCAGACATTAGAAACAAATGTTGTACTTTTAGGGTGGTCCGGCATTGAAACGGACGGTGGAGTCACCATCCCTGGAGGTGTTCAAGAAGCGTCTGGACCGGGCGCTGGACGATGCGGCTCAGGGGTTACAGCGGTGCTGCTGGGTGGGCGGCTGGACTGGATTATCTCGAACCTTGACGACTGTCTAATTCTATTATTTCACAATTCTAAATAACGACGAGCGGATCGGGCCGGCGACTGCGGCCGGGCGAGGCGGAAGGGCCGGGAGCCGGCAGCCGGGAGCCGTGCCCGCCCCGTGCCCG
>VZTZ01019011.1:760526-829075 GCA_013400955.1 Drymodes brunneopygia | reverse complement strand
TTTTTTTTTTAAATTTTGTGCCTTTGGGACTCATCTAGTTTGGGTTTGAGGTCACTGCTGGGACAGCAATGAGAGGGTTTTTTCATGCTGTTAGCCTATAGTTGGCCAAAGGATAAGAAATGAAGATAGTTAGCAGCCAAAATAAGCTGATATTCTGCTATAGCCAAGTAGCTCAGAGCTGTAACTCCATACTGCAAGTATTTTATATTTAGTCCTAGAAAAGTTTGTAACTTCCAATCTGAAATGTGTTTTTCCTGGCACTTTTTTTTTCTACGTGTAGTATTTGGGGAACTGAAATAAGATTTTTCCATTGAACATCTTTCTTAGCAGAGAATTTGGGTTTTTTTCTCCTCACCTTATAGTTTTCTTTATGTCCTCTGAGAAAGAGAAGCAGTGAAGACTAGTCAAACTTAATGCAGTTCATAAATCTGTACAAGAAAATGTATACAGACCATGCAGCAAACTTCTGCATGTGTGTGGTTGTATTCATGAACTTTCTAATAAGTATAATTGACTTTTCCCCTCAAAAATGTAGGTTGTCAGAACCAACGTTTGCAGTATGAATAAATGTTTGTAGTGTGACGATCTTAATTCCTACTAAATAGATATAATTGAATAAAAGACCTGGAGCTGGAACTCACCTGAATCAAACAAATTACTCTCCACAGTGCTTTTCTCTGTAGTTTGCCACTTCCCTCCAAAGAAAAGACAGGAGGGAAGGTGGAGTGACCTCTTTGGAGCACCTGGAGTGGCGGTTTGGGACACACTGGGAGAACATCTTGTCACTCCACCAGGGATGTGGCTATTGGGTGTTCAGTCTGGAAACAGTGTCCCAGTGCACTGGAATTGTTTTGAGCAGCATGCCACAAGCTATCAAAATCCCATTTGTTTGCAGTAGCCTTCAGTGTGCAGCAAATAAAATAAATAGCAGAAGAAGCCAGCAGGGCCCTGTGTAAATCTCAGCTGTGCAAAATACCGGCGAGGCAAAGAGTTTCTCAAGCGTTGCTCAGAGGATTTGTGCCTCACTGATTGTCTCTGCACTGCTGAGTGGCGGAGGGTCCTTTGGAAACAGCAGTATCAAAACTCATGCTGTTTACGGCCAAGGTTTAGTGTCCCTGTGTGATCTGTCCCTGGAGATGGAAGGTATGTGGGAAGAGGGAAGTTCTTCAAACAAGGCAGTGGAAATAGGAGCCGCTGGATACACAGCGGTAACAAGCCATCTACAGGCAGGAATGCTGGTGTGGCAGCGAGCAGATAACTCCAGACAGCTTCCACTGGGGACGTGGTGCTTGGCGTTTTTATCAGTTTATTCTAAGCACCTCTTTGCAAAATTGAAGTTGGAAGCCTGCTTGCCGTTGGATTCCAGACAGCCAGGAAAAAAAAAAAATAAAGGCACAAACTAATTAAATGTGATTTATTGTGGAATTTGCAACAGTGTTGGAGAGATGAGTTGCCTTTCAGAAATGCTGCTGTGGATGTTAAATCTGTGCTTTGCTCTGGATGAAAAATGACGGTGCTGTTGAGCAACTACACAAGAAAAACCTCATCTGTGTTAAAGTCTGTTCTTGAGCAGGAATATTCCCTAGAGGTCCCAGGTAGTGCAGCTTTGAGCAAATCTTTGTGGTGCTTTTAATTGGGAAAAGAATGGGTTTCCTTGAGCTTAGAGGTTAAAATGTAGGGCTTCTCCAGTGACATGCTTTCTGCGTTTGATCTGAGGAATCCTTTGTTTACAAGTAAGTTGTGGTGTTTGTTAGCAGATAACAGACAAAAGCCAACTGCATAAGAAACATTCTCTATTTGTTTTTCTAGTGGTGACAGTTTATAATGGTGATATACTGAAAATTGCCATGTGGACACTCTGCTTAGTAAACTGCAGCTATGCATAGTGTTGGTTTTGGAATGTGAAGCAACAAACAATTCCTAAGTAATTAAATATATATTTTATAATTTTTTTTTCAAGAGGACAAAACTGCAGCTAATGCTGATCTGTGGCATTTGCTTGTTCTGGCATCTGCTCCTCATTCTAGAAGATACTCAGTGCAATGACAAGATGGATTCAGGAGAGGAGTTTCTGCAGTTGTGTTTTGGTTTATCTTGTTATTTGTTAGATTTAGAATAACTGAAAGCCAACACTTGAAGTCTCTGGAGACGAAGGTAATAAGCCTGTCTGATTTTTCTGTGTTGAGTTAGTGTATGGCAATTCTGTGGCAGCAATGCAAAAACCTTAAAATGTGCTTTAGATCCTGGTCTCTTATCATTGCCTTATACGTAATTATGGGCATTTCTATTATTAGGTCCTTGCAAAGGGCTCAAATAATAGAATATGTGTATATATATATTTAAACATCATGTTTTCAGGAATGTTTCATATGGAATGCTTTGAAAAGAGAGAAAGAAATTGCTTTGAAGAGGTTAATAAAAACTTCAATAAACAACAGTTTTAGATGACCCTTGCCACCCTCAGAGATGCTTGGGATGTTGTGGATGGATTTCCCCATGCTTTTAATCTAAACTAGCAAAATCTATGTGTTCTGCTTAGTTTGTAGGTTCTCTGGGCCTCTGTGCAGCTGTGTCAATTTTACATGGTTGCTCCCTGTTTTCCACTCACCCACTAATAAAATGCCAATGTTTATAATCTAAATCCCAGTGTTATCTTTTGCCCCAAATACTTCTGCACAATTCTTTAGTCAAGCCCGGAACTGTACTGAAGTGAGATGGTGTGATTATTTTGGACCTTGATAGCAGAAACAGTGTGGGAGTAGAGAGTTGTCCCCATTTGTTTCACGATGACCTTACCATTTTCCTTTAGTGTGTGATTAGCTAGCTGAAAGAATTCATTCCACTTTATAACTTGCCTTTTTTGTAGAATTATGTCCCTATTCAATGGCAATTCACGTAACATAAGTGACCTTATGCCTGCAGACACTTGAACTGATCTGGGTGTGTTACTCAGTGTTATGCATTGCTCTGCTCCTTATTTATTTATTGATGTGGAATAATGCAGTAGAGAAAAAAAGATGAAAGCATTTGTGGATAATGAGAGCACTGGGTAAGTTTCCTTCTGGTCAGCCTGTATTTTTTGTGGACTCATGTCATGTCAACTTGTAGATGGGAAAAAATTTCCTTCTGTGTCTTGTTACTAGCAAATGTATGGCAACCAGAAGCATCTTTTCATTAGAATGAATTAACAGAGCAGAAGAGACCCAGTGGGAACTGCAGGGCTTGTGGAATATTTTGGAGTCTATAATGCTCAAATAGTTGGGGTTTTTTTGTTTATAAGTACTGATAGAAGTGGTGAGTTTGAAAAGCAAAGGCACAACTTCAACTTGACTGACTCCATGAAGGATGTTGCTTTACTGGGGGACTCAGTATTTTGTCTTTCATTTGATGTTGAAGTATCAGGAATAAAGGCTTGGGTTGAAGTGGAAAAAATTCCTCCTTTTGTGACAAGATAAGGCAAATTGGGGTTCTAGAAGAACCACGTATGTGGTTCTTCTAGATGTATTTGAACTGGGTGTAAGTTTGGGACCCAGTTGCGTACAAGCCTGTGTGTGTTCTGTTCTTGTAGCAGATGGTATTCGGTGTTTGACTTTGAGGGGTGTGTTTGGCTTGAACAGTTAAAATGTTGATCTTGTTTTCCCCAGTTCTTACTTAACTTGGCTTAGAACATACTAATATCCTGTTCTTTTGTGCTACTCTAAAGCTCTGAGGAAATGATTTTATGGTGTTGTTAGAAAATGTATGTTTATTAACTGTATTAAAAATTGAAAAAAGGGGTTAAAAATAAGCTGTAGATTTTGCCCAGAATGTGTTAGTGTTGTTCTTCCATTATACAATGCTGTATTGAACAGTGACTGCCTTGGAAGCTGTGGCTTTTAAGGTGAGGAATTTGTTCCTATTTGGTTGCACTGTCTGAAGGATGGCAATACGTTTGTTGAGGGCTGATTTCCACTGAGTCATCCCCTGAGCAGGGCAGAGGGACATTCAGCTGTTATCACATCTTTTGCTTTGGCAGGTTAACTAGGAAATTTGTTTTCAAAGCCTGCCTTGGGGATGAGAGAGCAACAAGTCTTTATTTTTGAATGCTGGAAAGTGTTACAAGCTGTGGCAGCTCAAAGAAAAGCAAATGAAAGACAACAACTGTTTCTTACTGTGGATTTTAATGGAATTGGCTTCTGCTTCAGTGAGGGTTTTTTTTATTCCATGATCTGCTTTTCTCACTGTCCTACTTGCCCATCTTTTCTTTAACACACTTATTCATTAGCCACTCATGATTTCTGGTACTACAATAGGGTTTTCCTTTTAATTATCTCTCTGTATGATTTATGTTCTGTTGGTTGCATGGCTGTTAAAGGTGATCCTCGGCCATGCAGTGAGGTTTCTTCTGCCTTCGTGCTCCAGGCTGGAGGCTTGGGGTGCAGCATTTGGTCCCAGGAGCAGTGTCCCTCCTGAGCAACCCATCTGACAATCCGTGTGTCTGGGGAACCGAGCAACAGGAGACACAGCACTTAATCTGGCACAATGTTTGCTGGCTTTTCTTGAGTGTTTCAGATGTGGGTGAGGGAGGGGCAGGGCAGCAGATCTGTGTTGGTGGAACACTGCTTTCCCTTCTTCCCTTTGACTTTGTGCTCTCGTTCACGCACTGAACGTGTGACGTGTGGCCTTCGTGTGACTAAAAGTGCAGGCGTGTGGACCTGAGGCTGCTGGCTGGGAGGAACGTGCCCATCCACACGTGCAGTGGGGTGTGCCCAGCACTGCAGCCCAGGTGGCTGTGTCTTGGCTCCAAGGTGGGTACAGGTGACCCAGGTAGGCTGTGGTGTGTGGTCCCCAAGAGAGTCAAAGTGTCCTGATCTGGCAGGACCACAGGTGCTGCTTCTTGGATCACAGGTTGAGGCATTGTTGATGGTATGGGTCCCAGCCAGCCATGCAAAGAGGGAAAATCCATGGACATTTTCAAAAGCTGGTTCTGAAGAGGGGCAGAAATGTTCTGGCTTGATTGTTAGGGGTATTCTAATAAGGAAGGAAATGAGAAATGGGCAGTATAGTGAGGTGGCCTCGTGTTTTGGCTGTTTTGTGTAAGAAGTGGGAGTATTAGAAGGAGTTAAAGTGCACATGGTCTTTGGAGAGTAACCCAGAAGCAGGACAAGCTGCAGAAGGTTGGTGGTGTTATGGAAAAGAGAGGCATAGCAAAAAATAAGTCTAAATTCAGTATAAATCATAGTTAAGTGGTGCTTCACTATGTCTGTGTTGATGTCTGGAAAAGTACTTATGTTGTCTCCTCTTAAATGAGTGACCTTATGTGGCTTGGAGGGGCAGAGAAAGTGTCATGGTGTCACAAATAATCCCCTGTAGAAATTAGGGAGTGAAACAACACTTAAGATTCTGAATCAGTGCAAAATGACTCGATAGCCAAAAGACTGACCCCTGCCCTCTTTGTGCACTGTGACCCTGCAGGCTGTCAGCTCTGCTCTGAAGAGTTGAACTTCCTTTTGCACTTGCAGGAAATGTATGTTGGATGTTCTGAGGGTAAAGGGTTAATTTTGTGGCATTTCAGGGTATATGTTGATACCTTTTTAAGTCAGTTTGTTTGACAGTCAATTTCTTGCTGTTCTCTAATCAGAAATTTGTTTTTTTAGACTTCTGTAGATGCTTTCCTGGTCTCTGATAATACTGATAAAACACCCAGAATAAGCAGAAGTGAAACCTGATTTTCTGATACTTCTGTGTTTTGCGTACACTCAAGCAGGTAGTTCATTCCCATGGTGTCTCTTTATGTAACTTTTTATTTGTTGTCCTTTTGGTTTATTTATTATAAAATGAAATTACATTTTAGTTCAGCAGGACCTCAAAACAAAAACAGAAGTCAACAAACAGAAACCTTTAAGGACAAAACCAAAAAGAGTTTGTATTTCCCATTGTGGTTAACTTGGTGAGGTAATAATGTCGTGTTCAGAAGTCAGAAATATTGTATGGATTTCACCAGAGACCCAGATAATGTCTTGTTGGATGAGTGTTCTGGAGTACTGGGCATCATTAAGCTGTTCCTACTGTGCCAGGAGGTTCAAATGCCATAAATAAGAAGCAGCATAAGGTTCATTGTGAATTTTAGTACTAGATCACAGGTACCAGTTTTGCTTCATGAAAGTCTGGGGTCACACTCTTATTTGGTATTGAACATGTAGATTACTTTGTTCTTAGCTGACCATAACCTATGCACAAGAAATCTTACAGCTAAAGAGGAATTCTGAGATTTTTCCACAAAGCAAAGGTTCTTCGGAGTTTGACATAAAAGTGGAGAAAAGCGACCAAAAGGACAGCTTAGATGTGAAGAAGAAATTTTTTGCTATGAGGGTGGTGAGACTGACACAGGTTGCCCAGAGAAGCTGTGGCTGCCCCATCCCTGGAAGTGTCCAAGGCCAGGCTGGATGGGGCTTGGAGCACCCCGGCACAGTGGGAGGTGTCCCTGCAGAAGGGTTGGAACTATGTGGTCTTCATAGTACCTTTCAACCCAAACGGTTTCATGAGTCTGTGATCTGAGCCTTAATCCTTGTTTCTTGTGTGTCAGCTGGTGGCAAAATTAACTTGTTTCATTCTGCTCTGCACATGTTTATTTTTGCAACTCCATATGCTGCTCTAACAGATCTTTATTATTGCTTGTTAAGTTCAGTGGTGCTTTTAGTGACTGCACAAAACATAAACATCCTCTGTGACTTCGTTAGGCATACAGTGCAAACTTTCTGTTGACTTGAAGGCTGTTCCTCAGGTCAGTGAGCACTGCAAGCAGTAGTCAGGGCACTGTGCACCCATGACTGCGAGGATATGAGAAACAGAGAGGAATTGTCTTGTTACCTAATTTAAGTGTCTTCTCTCTGCAGGCTCTGGTGTGTGTGTGTGTGGTGTTTTATCTTTACCCTTTCCCCTCTTGGTTAACAGGGCTGGACATGCTTGTCCAGCTGTTCCAGCTGCCTTGTTCAGTGGGCAGGAAATGGTGATGTGGTGGAAATTAGGCAATTCTGCCGAGTGCAACCAAAAGGGTCTCTGATCTCTTCCACAGCAGCCACTTCTGGCTTCTGGATAAAACGTAAGAGTCAAGTCATTCAGATACTTCTGTAACCACAACCTCTGTAACGAACAAGGTGGCTACACTTGAATTTTTATGCATCTGAATAGGTTGCTTCACTGGATGTGTGAGAGCTGCTATGTTACTGTAAAGGCAATATTTGTAGATCTAAAACTCTGAAGTTAGACATTAACGGTTTCACTTCCTTTTGGCATTTTGCGATTATACAGTCAAACAGGATGATATTATGCTCTAAAATGTTGCTGTGAAAAGTTTTTTTCAGTTTCTCAGACCTTCTAGAGCATTCCAGTCCTGCCCTTGCTAGTGTATCTGAGTCCTTTCTGGTCTGTCTTCCTAAACCCTTACTTCTCTATTCCCTCTTTTCTTGGTTAGATTTTTCTAGACTACAGTGTATTGAATTCATTGTATCCTCAGTTGTTGGGTTAGTGCAAAAGGAGGAAAGGGAGTGAAATATGAGAATTGGAGAGAGAAAATACGGATATGTGAAGACATGGAAAATAGTATTGACTGGATTGGTTTGCAAGCAGACTGAGTGTATTATTATTATTGGCCCTGCTATAATTTAAGGTTCCGTGACGTTCTCTCAATGAAATCTAAGCAAACACAATAACACACTCTTACGTGATTGAGTTCACTTGGGCAGTGATAGCACCACCTTCGAGCAGATAGGATCCAGGCAGGTTCCCAGCAGTGACGTGGTTGTGCTGCAGCTGCAGGGCTGTGGGCAGTGCTGGGCAGGGACCAGGTGCTGCTTTCCTGGCTCCGCGTGAGCGACGTGGCAGCGGGAGATCTGTCCTTTCACTTCGGGAGGGAAAAGCAAAGCCTTGGCCAGCTGCCTGGACTAACCTCACATGGCAAGTAGAGGATTTGTGTTCGAGTTAAAGTGTATGGGGATGGCAGATTGGATCTGTCAGCTTCCCTCCTCTTCTGTCCTCGGAAGAGTTATTTTCCATTTGTTATGGATATGTAATTTTTTTTGTAAAGTGTCCTGGCTCTGTGGAGCAAGTGAGGTGTAAGTGTGGTCTGCTGCCTCCCTGAAGGGTTCCCCCAGGATGGCTGGTTGGGCAGGAGGTTTTTTTCTGCTTAGGCAGGGGTGCAGTGAGGTCCTGCCTGTGTTCCCTGCCAGGAGTGTTCCTCCTCCTGCTCCCAATGCCTGGCAAATGCAAGACAATTTGAAGAAGCTGTATGCAAGGTTTAGGTAATTCAAATGAAGAAAAATGGATTTTTCCTGAAGAATTTCAATGACGGTTTGACTGGCTCTTCAGTGAGTATTTTATATTGGCTACCTACTGTATAAAGTATCACTGATTTAGTATTTTTGCATATCTCTGCTTTTCTCAGAAAATGTTTTGCAATATTCGACTTGCGCATTTATGAAAGGATTTGGCAGATGGGAAGGGGAAGCAACAACTCTTCTCTCGTCATGCACAAAATACACAGCTGGAAGGAAGAAACAGATAAATACCATTTTTATCTATTCTACTATATTAGACAAAGGTTTTCTTTGTTTTTTCTGCCAACATCAGCTCTTCCTGACCTTTGTGATCAATATTAGCACTGAAGCAGATACGGAGACTTTGTTGTGCAACTGCTCAACCAGAGTGTGAATGTGGTCTCAGAGTGGTTATGTAGCCATGAAGAAAGGTACCCACCCAAGGGGGGAATCTTATTTTGCTTTTAATAGAGATGGGAAGGGAGATTAACACTGTTTTGCAAGTTCTTCTGGGATTTGTTTTGGAAAGTGTATGCATTCTGATCACCTGTGTTAGTGAAAGATGGGTAAATTTGAAGTGGTTGAGTTACAGGCGAGGGTTACAAGCATGACTGGAAGTGTAGAAAGCCTTTCTCATAAGATGAGATGGAGAAATATTTAACAGGAAAGCAGTTCCAATGAACTTCACTATCTCTAAATCCATCAGAGAGGTAAACACTGAAGGCATACAGGACTGTTTAAGCCAAAAGCCAGTGCTGGCAGATGAAAGTGGGGATGCAAGATGTCAATAAATAATAACTTCTTTAGAATTTGATCAAGCAGCTCAGTCCAAACCCAGCCCAGCTATGTAAACAGGAGCCAACTTATGACAAACAGAAAGACCCAAGTAATTTTAATGTACAGGGCTTGATGCAAGGCTAATACAGCATTTGTGGCTGTGGTATTCCCATATATGAATAAGGAGCGTACAAGTGGCAGACTGATTTCAAGGAAGTGGGAGAACAGAGAACCTGGAATATGGTCTGATGAAAGCACTGAAGGCATTCATTGCAGCTGCGAAATTTACAAATCTAATCTTTATTTTTTAATGAACCGGCATAATAAAAACACCTTTTGTCAAGTCTGCTTTCACCTGAAGGTTCTGCATGTGTAGAGCTGTACAATACTGGTGGTGCAACTTCAGTATGGATGGAATCCTGGTGGAATTTCACTTTTATGTCCTGTTACTTTTATTGGTAGAAGGTCCTGATGTAACATGGTTCCAGGAAAGGAGATGGGCAGCTTTCAAAGAGCTTTGAACATCAGGTCAAACAATAAAGGTGCTTTCCAAAAGCAGTGGATCACCTATCAAAGTGGAGAGGTTTGTATCCAAAACTTTACCAATGATAATCTCTAGGAAAGAGTATGTTAATTCTTCAGATAATCACAGGCTTCAAAGCAAAATCAGAATGCAAGATAAACTTTTGTTTACACTTTGTGTTAAGGCAAAAAAAAGTAACGAGGTTATACAAATGTGAATTTAAATATTTAAAAATCAAAATGTCTGAATTTGTTTGCTGATAGAAGATGGAAGCTATACTGAAATACAAGGTAAGTTTTTTTTAAAAAGTGAAATTCATGAACAAATGTGCAGTGCCAAAGTAGAAATACTTTCAGTGATAAGGAAAGGAAAATCCAAATTTGGCCATCTGCATCTTCAGAAGTGGCTGTAAAACCAGCAAATTACTAGTTCTGCTTGCACTAGGACTCTGGAAAAGGAAAAATCAGCATGTAGAGAAGGTATTATCCAGCTAATTGCTTGGTAGCTCCACTGAAATTGCTTTGATAGTGACCTGTGGTGTTCCCTTTCCCAGCAGAAATGCTTTTGTGTCAGGCAGAAATTAATGTTTCTTTGGAGAGAGGAGGATGCAGTGAGTCCTGCAGACTTTCAGCTGAGCCTTTTCCTCTGCAACAGGAACTTGTTGACAAAGCTGTTTTCTGTCATACAACTGAGATTTTGTTTTGGGGTGGGTTTTTTTGTTCTAAAGAGTCAGGTTTTACTTAAATACATTATCAACACTCATTTAAGCTTGTGTGATGTGCTTTTTTTCCCGAGCTGCTTGGGGGAGGAAAAGTCGTTTTAATTGTCTTTATGCTAATGCAGAAGAACTGGGAGCTTGTTTCCATCCATCAGCGCTGGAAACTGAAACAAAAGCCAAGCAAACTTGCAGATGGTTGCAGATCCTGGATCCCAGCCACTGCCCGATGCCTCTTGTCATTTGCTGCTTACAAAACACCGTGCTGGGCGTGTGAGCGTGGACTTTGCCTTCCCTGTGAGCGTGCACTTTGCCTTTGTCAGCAGCAGCAGGAGGAGGAGGAGGAAGGTGAAGCCGTGTGGTGGGGCAGGAACGTTCCCCGCGGGGTCCCCAGCCTTTGGCCAGAGCTCCCCGCCAGCCACGTAAGGATTGGCTTGGGACTCCTCCAGGGTTATAAAACACCCAGCTGTTGAACTTTTAAAGTTGTGTGACTGGGCAGCTGGGAACTCGGATGGGCTGGAGGATGAGCTGCGTTTGACGGAGCAGCAATGGTTTCACAAGCACACACACACACGTACTCCCCTCACCCCCCTTCTGGGGCCATGGGTGTGCACTATCTGAAATCCTGTCGCTAATTAAAAATCACAATAAGCCAGTGTACTTAGAAGTGAGTTTTGTTGTTTGTTTCTTTTTTTTTTTTTAAATTTAAAGCTGCTCTGGCTGGGGAGTTAATGAAACGATTGGGAACAGCATCTCGCATTGTGGCCACTTGCTCAGTCGTGGCTGAGTTGGTGCAGAGTTATGCTGGAGCTGATTTTTATCGTTCTGATGGGATTTCAGCCTACTGTGAAAGGGAAAAGTTAACATGGGCAGCAAGAACTAACTCAGCTTCCAGGAGTGAAAGTGCGGGTGGGAGGCCAGGAGCTGACTGGAAGAACCTGGCTGGGAATGGGGCAGAGGAAGCATCCCTGAGCAGGTTGGCAGAGTCAGGAGCACAGCAGAAGTGATCAGTGGGGCTTTATTTAATGCTGGCTGGTTTAGGTTCAGTCTCACCCACAAGCTGCTAGGCATTTCCTGATTTAGGAAGGTCAATATGAAAAAACTTGCAGTGTGAAGCTGTAGTTTTTAATGTGGACAGTGAAACAGATCCCGTGAAGTGATAATTAGTGTTACTGGCCAGGGCAGGCTGTCAATTTTAGTAGGAAATCATTAAATAAACACTAGTGAATAACCAGTATGCCGGTTCTTCTTCCCTTGGAAGAGACCAGAGCACTAACAGAGGTGATGTGTTTCATTATCCCCATTTTGCAGCTGAGAAAACAAGACACAGAGGTGAAAATACTAGAGATACTTGAGGGCCTGTTTCAGTTGAGGCTGGAATAGAAATCTTATTAGTGGTCTGCCCATGTCTGGGGGTTTCCCTCCTCAACACAGTTCTTGACAAGTGCCTATGTGCAGTTCCTACCTCTGAAAGCCTCTCTCAGAGGAGGTTTCCTTGGCAAGAGGGCAATAACTACTTGCCTTCGGCTGAGCATATTATATTGTATCTGTAGGATGCCTTTGTGCAAGGCTGGCTTGCTGTGGGTAGGGGGGCAAGAACAGTTCTCTTACAAATGCCAGCTAGGTCTTTGCAAACTAATAAAATTGTCAGTAGGCAGTACAGCATACACCTGATTTAGTAGTATTATAGTTCTTTTTTAGAAAGGGTAAAGTTATCCTGGCTTACATGTAATTTATGTTTTTGGTGAGCACATGAAGTCATATTTCCATAAGAGGAGGAAATACTGCTCACTTCCCCTGGCTGATCCCATCTACTTCAGTAGCTAATCTTTGGATTTTCATTTCTGACGTTTCGCCCAATTCTGATTTGCCTGGCTCCTGCTTCTGCTCACTGGTTCTTACTGTTCTTTAATATCCAATCCTTGTTGGCCCTGGGACCATATAAAAATCCCAGCCCTTTGGGAGGGCTGCTGTGCCATGTGTCAGGCAGTGGGCACATCTGCACCCCTGGCTGATTCACACATGGTGTTGTCAGCTCACGGATTAATCTGTGGTCAGTTCTCTGGCCAGCTCTTAATACATTGGAGATATTTCATTCTGATTGTGCAGTGTGGACTGTTTTATCAGTGTTGCATGGTACCAAGTCAGATGCTGGCTAAAGAACACACATGGCTAACACAGCTATCTCTCCAGCCCAAGGTGTAATCTCAGCCCAGAGTGCGCTTGGGTTTGTTTGACAGGACCTGTTTTATACAGAACGACAGTGCTGATTAGATTCCTATCTTTGCACTCCTTATCACTGGAATCCTTCATTGACTTTTGATTGTTTTATCTGAAAGCTGTGTCTTACTAATGGGATGTAATTGCACTGGGCAACCTGCTTCCCTCTCAGCTGCTGGTGCTGGGTTAACACAGTCTCTCTTTGCTCCATCCCTCTGCATCAGGGTGTCCTGTTGTTGGCAGTAGGTCAGGCATTTCTTTAAAGGCTTGAATGGAAACTTAACTGCAAGATTTTGGGACTGACTTACCCACTGGGCAAATCAACAAGTAAATCAACAAGTGCATTTTGTGGCTCTTCCAAATGCCAAATGGAAGAATTTGTTTAATTCTTTTCCCCTGCATCATTAGCCTTATTTTCACTTCTGTTTTGCTGTGGGGTTATGCCACTATTAGAGTTCAGTCCTCCTTGGTTTGTTTTAGAACACAGCTCATTTTCTGTTTCCTTGCAAGTCATGGTTATTTTTCTTTGCCTGACTTATCTTGACTTTAGCCTTGCTTTCACTTACCAAATTTCTGTACGACTTTCACTGTCTATTCTTAGCTTCCCTCTTTTACCGCTTTTTATGCTGCATTACATTTTATTTGTCTTTTTACCATAGTATCAGGATAGGATTTTAGTTTAACTTTCCCCCTTTCTCAAACAACAGAATTATAATTTTTCAAGTTGTCTTTTCTGGAAAAAAGAGCTTACAATTGTAGATAAATTTTTTCAAGTCAGTTTTCTCCCTCAATTCTTGTCAGTTTTGTAAAATTAGCATTTGTTGTTCTAAACCTAAACTGCGTGTACTGACTCCAATTAATCTCCCTCTAATAATATTTGACTGCTGTGGTGATTCAGATGTTCTCATGGGATGATTCTGACTGGCTCTGTGAAGATGAAACTTGCAGCTGTTGGGTATTGAGTGCACCAAAGTCACAAGGACAATAAAATGCTAAGGTTTTTTCACACATCTTATATAGGTTGTGTGTGTATGGTGCAGGAAGTTTTGTTTGCTCTTGAGCTATGTTTGAATTCCCTTTGTGGTATAAATCAAATAATTCTTTAAGGACGTGTTTTTCAGTGTGGGAAGGAAATGGTTTCACAAGTGTTTGCCATACAGAACTTGGTGGAGTAGTTCAAGTAGTTAAACATAATGATATTAAAAAAGGAGCTGCTGAGATCCAGCTCCATGTGCATATCAGTAGATAAAATACTACTGATGTACATCAGAGTGTGAGTTCATGGCCTGATCACATAGCCCTAAGTTGGTGCTGCTGAAAGGTCAGTCCTGCCTCCTGCTCCCTTTATTCTTGTTTTGGCTCACTGAGTCAAACTCCCTGGGCTGCTCTGGAAGCCAGACTTGAATATCTGTGTCTCCTTGCTCTGCTGGGTGAGGGCCATCCTGACACAGGCAGTGGGGGTCCAGTGAGGCTCCTGCTGTACCTGAGTGGAGCACAGTGTGTCCTGGGGCACCTCCTGTGCCTGCTGCCCCAGTGTTCTCCCCAGCAGGCAGGGATGATCCTGCTGTGAGGGACTGCAGAGGGGAACCATCCTTGTTAAATGGACAAGAAGTGAATTGTGCTTTGCCTTTAGCCTTTTAGTACTTGTGCTGTTTGTAGTCAGTGTCAGTGGCTGTTCTCCCTGAGCACCACCTGCCTCTCTGAAGGAGAAGGGTTAAGAGAAGGTAAGTGCCAAAGTGCTGCAGGTGCAGTTTCGTGGTCTCCTCTGCTCTGTGTGTGTGTGGGGCAGCTTTCTCTGAGCTGTGTAGTCCTCCTTAGCAGGTGATGTGCCAGTTAAAAGAACCAGCCCAACTGCCTAGTTTTCATTTAAATTACATGTTCTCCTTCAGTGTTCATTTTATCTACCTGTCCCAATGACTAATTTTTTCTCCTTTGAAGCTGTCTCTGCTCTTGTTTCTCATGTTTGAAGAGACGGGCTTGTGCATTCCCTGTATGAAAGAGTGTCAAGAAAGATTTTTCCCTTTCTCCTCTGAACAGCTTGAGGCAGAGATCTGTCTTTCTTTATATTTACTCACTGCAAAGCAGGTTGCACTGGGTAGCAGCCACCCAGCCTGGCTGTAACAGCGTGAGCAGCAAGAGCTCATGAACCCTGGGTCTGTAAAAAGGCTCTGCCATGGGCAGGGGTCCATCCTGGCTTCTCCCTTGGACATCCCTGGCAGCCCCCATGACCTTCATCTCCTGCCTTGTTTGAATTCTGCATTAACTCTGTGTGGTAAGAATATCTCCTAATTACTCACTGCTAAAACTTGGTGTTTAATGGCTACTTAGAGGCAGAACTTGGATCGGAAGAAAGGGTTTGTAGATAAAAGTTGGTCATTGCTTGTTAATTAAAGTCTGTCTTTTCTCAGGGATAATTAGTGCAGCATTGGCAAGAGAGAAACAAAAGTTCAGACAGAACACAGCTGAGCTGTAATCTGCTTATGTTAGAGCCTGAAATAGCAAAGGGTGTGTTTGACTCGAAGTGCTTGCCCATGGATCTTTTACTCCCGTCCTTATGGGGGAAGGGATAGGGAGCTTTCAAGTGCAGGCACAACTCTGGAATACCAAGGTATGAATGGATGACAGAAAGGCAATAGGTACCTTAGAGGTAGAGGTGCATGTTGGAATCTGGGTGGTGGAAAGTACTACTAGATTATTTACATCTCCTTTTATATGCTGATTGGAAATCTCAGCTACTAGGATGCATTAAAAAAAAAAAGGCATGCTGAGATATGGAGCAACAATTAATGAGATCTGGTTGGTTTTTCCACCCAAGAATGTGTGGCCCTCGGGTCATGTTTCCCTCTCTGTGTGTGTGTGTAGAGGGCTGCCCTTACAGCAGTGGGCTTAACTGAGTTCAGCTGGGGTGCACAGGGTCTCCCACACCGGGGCTGCTGTGCCCTCACTCTCGTTCCTCACTCACATCCTGGGAGACTTCAGCAGTGAGCTTTGTCTGCCCAGGGCTGGCTGGAGGATTTCAGTGTAGGCATGAGAGAGAGCTGGGATGCCAGACTGCAGATGGGAAGGTCTGTGTAATGCAGAAGGAATTCCAAGCATCTTTTTGGTTAATTCTGTTTTTTAGAGGACTGTTAATGTGGCTTGATGGGAACTTGCACGTTGAGTGCAGCTTTGGGCTTCTTGAGTATTTCTAAAAATGGTTTTCTAAACCTTTTCTTAAAATCTCTTTAAATTGACAATTACTGTGCTTAAGATAACTCAAAAAAGCCCAGTCTTTTTACCTCTATTATTTTCATGAAACTATTGATAATACCTTGGCAAATACTCTGACATTTAATCTATTTTACTCCTAATGAAAAAGAGCCCTGAGCCCATCTGATTCAATTAAATCCATGCATTCCTACTCAGACTGAATTTTACTGGAATTAGTATATTGTACTGAAAATGCCTAATTTTTTTTATAACAATTGTGTTTATAAGGAAAGACATATTTCAATCGTATTTTCAAATGCTCCAGCATTTTTCTGCAGAGTGTGCTGCTGCTGTTTCCAGGACACCTGGAAGGATTTGGCATGCTAGGTGTTGTTACTGAAGTAGTGATGGTGACAGTAAACAACTCTAAAACGATAAAGAAAAAGTAAACAACTAAAGCCAGCTTATCAGAAACGAACTTCAGAAATGTTCATTATATTTGACACGTCGTGTCTATGAAACTGAATTTGGAAAAATGTCCGAGGGGACTTTATGTCCTCTGAAATGCTCCATTACCTTTTTTTGTTTCCCTCACCTTCCTACAGATGCTTGTTTTCTCTCGTGGTTGTTCAAGTTAGAACAAAAATGGGAATGTGACAAACACGTAGGTGGCCTCCTCTCTGATGCAAATCAGCAGAGCTTCATTGTTTTCAAGGTATTTATCCCTAAAATGCTTAAGTTTTAAAGCTGTTAAAATTGTCAGTGATCTGATCAGCTTTGATGGCTTGTGTTGAGATTGTACATTCATGACTGAGAATGTCAGTGCTGGAGAGTGTTTGAGTGGCAAAGAAATGCAATAATGGGGGTGAAGGTTTTTGAAAGAAATTATCCCCTGATGAATTATTACCTGTCCAGTTTCTCAAGAGGCTTAATGACTTTGCAGATTGAGATGCTGCTGTGAGAATAAATGCTGAGGATACAGAAGAGTATGCAATTTTTATGAATATTGGAGTAAACCTCAAAAAGCCTCTTTCTTTTTGATATAATGTCTTTGAATGAATCATGTTGTATAAAATTGTCTTGAAGGAGGTTTTGAATCTTGTGACTTCAGTTCAGATTTGTCATTTAACTTCAATGGACTAAAAAGATTTCAGTGAAACTCACTAGAAATACTTTAACCATTTTGTTACTTTTTAACTTTTTCTCTTCAGTTTTATTCAGCAGTAGTGTTTAGTTGGATTGTTTAGATTAAATTAGCAAGTGGTATGGTTTTTTTAATAGGTCTGTAGTGCGTTGTACACTTGAACTGATGATATATAATTAGACACTTCGTTTTGCTTCCATTCGACATCTTTTAGCTAATTAGTTACTTGGGTTGCTTTATTTTGCATTACGTTTTTTTCATTTGATTAAGTACACTTCTCTAAGGGTATGGAATTAAGAACATACTAATTGCACAACAATTTTGGCATGTGTAGATTGCCTCAGTGTCACCTAAGGACAAAGATTTCTCTGCTTACATTGCTGGCCCTGTTCTCTTCGTGCCCTGTGGGCAGATGTGTCAGAGCAGACACTGTGCTCTCCAAAATCTCTTCCCTCGCTCCTGCAGTCTAGTCAGAGCTTGTTGGCAGTGTCTAATGTAGCTACTTGCCCTTGGAAATGTCTTGATTTCAGCTTTTAAATGGTCAGACCCACTAGTTTGGTGAAGTTTGGTGGGTTTGAAGGGTTGGTGGTGTAGGATAGAAAGGTGATCTCAGAGTGGAGACCCAAAGGTATTGTGAGTCCAACTCTGTGAATTATGCCTGGAGAAACCAGCAAACTTCACCTGGGAAGTGTCGTGAGCTGGATGGGCAGTTGTGAATTCTCTCCACTGGCTGGAGTAAATTTTCATTGTGGACATTGCTAGGACTATAAAATATTTGAGCACTATATTTCTAGAAGCAAGTTTCCCCCAGGCACTGAGTGTTCCGGAATAAACATGACTTTATAATAAAGGGCTTGCTCTGTGCTTGTGAGCAGATCAAGACGTCCTTTTTTTGCATTTTACTTTGAACATCAGTTATTGATGTGAGGCACCAAGTAGACTCTAACCTGTGCCAGCTAACAAGGGGAAGCCAACAGAAATGAGAAACACTACAATTATACTTTTGTTGCTGCAGTGCTGACTGAAGCCTGAGTGTGTCCAAGCATGTGGTGTTCAGGCAAGATACATATTTCTCTCTGTGGAACTGCTTTTCAAAGGGAATACTTGCTCTTATGAAAACTGTGGCCATGGTCAAGTAAATACCTTTAGGTGTGCTCTGCCACAATGGGAGGTGCAGGTGGTGTCTCTCAAATTTTGAAAGTCATGATTTCTCTCTTCTATCCCATGTAGCTGTTTAAAACTATGTTTATATTTGGTCTCAGTTAATCAAACCCCCTTGAATATACTCACACCTGTGTCAAGGTTGGTGTCCAGGTACTTCGTGGGTTGCTGGATGTTGTGGTGGTCAAACACTGAACTAAGACAGAGCTGGGAAAATCAGTACCTCCATGTGCATATGCTGACACAAGGGCCAGTGCACAGCAACCTTCCCTTGGAATGGGTCTCCTGTACCCATGAACTTGTCAGATGTTTCAAGTGTAATTAATTGGAATGAGAATATCCTTTGGCTAAGGCTGTATTAGAACAGTCCAAGAAGAGCCATCATTTTTGGTGTACTAAAAATGGCAACTGGTTTTATTTTGAGGTCTTGTGCAGGAGCATTAGCCCCTTGTTGTCTCCAGTAAAACCACAGTCATTAGGTGTTCTTATAAAGAAAAGATATTTAAATAGAGACTAGTGAAGATGTAAAGCATTTTTTATTGCTGAGGCTAGATTTGGATGCCTACTAAAAGAATAAGTGGCACTTAAAAACCTTTAGAGAAATTAAAAAAAGGTGCAAATGTCATGGCTGCAGTTCTGTGCTGTCAGAATTAGTGCTTTTCTTTCTTGAAATGCTTTCTTTTTTTCTCTGTGGAACAGATGCCCTCATTCCAGAGGTGGCAGCCTTGGCTCTACCTCAACTGCTCCTTTGCATTTAGCTTTGGATGTTGCCTGTTTTCCTCATAGGAAGAGACAGCAAGCTACTGAAGTGTCAGAGTGCCTTAAAGGGATTGAATCCTGATTTTAATGGGAAAGATTGTTAAGATTTGTCTGCCTTTGGTTAAGAAGTGTAAGGTGCTGACTACTGCGAAAAAGTTAGACATGAATTGTCAACTTCGGTATTGTTTCATGGGGCTTGAAGCTGGTCAAGCAGGAAGGAGTTGCACAGTAAGTGGTGGTGTGACTATCCCTAGTACCTACATTGTGTAATTAATGTGACTTCATTAAAAGTTTGAGATTTCTGTACAGTTGCTGTTACCCACAGAAGTCCAATTAATGATGTGTTTGGGCTCCTAGCTGGTCTCATGGGGACCCCAGTTTAGGAGTGGGATGGGGCACAGGGGCTGCATGAAAACCTGTCAAACTTTTTTTTGCTACAACCCATCCATTACCATAACCTCTGGTCCGTTCCAGCGGGTGAACTGGCTCTGTGATGGGACAGCTGGTGGAGCTCCCCAGCCTGAGCTGGATCCGTGCCGCTCGTCCCCGCTCCCGCAGTGCCTGTGCTGCTGGCAGCCACCTGCCACCACTGGGATCTGGCCCTGGAAGTGGGACAGGATGTTTGCTTTTGTGGAGTGCAGTTGTTTAGGAAATTAAACGGAGGGATCTCCAAGAGGGCAAGCCACCTACATCAGATTAGACCATTAAGATGAGGGCTGTGGGCATGCTTTAAAGCACCTTATCAGGTGACCTTGGGGAGGATGTGGTCCTGATAGCCAGCGGTGCTTGGAAAGCTGCGTTGTGTCACATCGCTTTGGACTGTGGAGATGGCTGGAGCTGAATACACAGAAAAGGGAAATCTTGAAGAAATCTGAAGGAGCTGGTTTATCCAAAGCTCTGTGAGACTGGAATCCTGGGGGGGATATGCAGGGGGAGGCCCTTCCTGGCCACCCCAAGGTGTTGCACGCCCTCTCGCATGCCGGCAGCCGGCCTGTGCCGTGACAGATTGGGAGGAATGCGCAACATTTTAAGTGTCATAAAGCTGGACATCCTTTGCTCAGGATATTTCCTGTCCTCAAGAATTTATTTTTCAACAGTATTATTGGCAGAAAATCCACAAAATGGAAGTGGGGGAGGGGGAACTTTTACACTGCAGAAGATAAGCTCGTAATTTTCCCATCTTAAATGAAGAGATAAGCTTTGGAGAACGGAAAAATACACATCCCTTATGTAGTGGCAAACCACCAGCATGCCCAGCTGCACATTGAATATTCAGTGATTTTTATTTATTGCTGTCAACAATGTACCGCAATTAGCCACAAGTCTCTTATAAAAACGAGACTTTTGAACACTGTGATTAAAATGACATTTAATTCCAAAGAGGGCTGAGCCTTGGGACGGGGATAGCCAGAGCAAAGCTCTCCTGACTGACTTCCACCAGGCTCTGTTGCATATTTTGCCTTTGCGTTCATTAATGAATTAAAGCCTAAATCATAAAGCAGGATTTAATTGGTGATTTGTGATCTGGCTAATCCCACAGTGAAAGTAAAATGTGCTTAGCACTGCTGCCCCTGCTCCCCCATTGATGGCAGGGCCGCTGCCGCCGGAGCAGCAGAGAAGTGCTTGTAGCTTCCTGCTAGGAAAATACCTTTGTGAGGCTGTTTGTATATGCTTCCTTCTGTAAACTTCAGATAGAATTCACTCGATCCCATGAATGTGGCTGTGTGTTCTGGGGTAGCTGTTGTGAACAAAGACCTTTGGCTATTAAATACAATGAGAATTTATTGTTTACCGTCTATTTTCCTGTTTGCGTGTGTGTTTCTAGCAACAAGTGTTTTCGTAAAGGATTCATTTTCCTGTAAGTTTCTCCAACTTAGCAACATGTATGTGGCAATTTAGTAAAATTTGTGGGAGGAAGGTAGTGTAATGAAGAGGTGAGGCATTAGTAAAGAACCCTGTTTCTATCTTCCCAGTGCTAATAAAAAGAGAAAAGAATTTGGTAGGTGTGTGGCGTTCTTAAGGCTTATAGCTGGAATTTGGTTTTGGAAACATGAGGATTATGGTGTGTGTTAAATTTAACCCGTTTCCCTGCATCCTCAGAGAAGGTTTAGTGCAAGAACACTGAACTTACCACGCTGAGATTGCACTTTTTGAGGCTGGAGCAGCAACGTGTTATAACAGAAATCCAAGTGGATGAGAACGTTTTAGTCGTGATGCAAAAATGATCTGGAATCTTTGGTATGTGCCAGTGGCAGGAGCTGCGCTCCCCGGAACGCGCGCAAGGCTCCGGCATGCAGGCAGCCTGGGAGTCAGGGCTCAAGGACACACTGTCAGCCCTCACAGGGTCTGCTAGCAGGTTAAACCCAGGAAAAAAGAGAGGGAGAATTCGAGATTTTTCTCTTGACCACTTCAGCAGTTCTTTGAACTTGCTTATTTCTGAGCACGGCTTAAGCATTCCAAGGGTCTTAGGGTGAATGAAGGTATTTATATCCATTATGCAGATGGATGTGTATATGTGTGTATATGTACATACCTCGTGACTCCTGTGGTGATAGCAAACCTCTGTCATTAGATATGGGAAGAGTAGGACCCTGAATGAAGCCCACAGGAGATAAAATTGCCAAAGGAAGCTGCCAAAGTAGTTACCAGATGATGGAGAGTGGCCTGACACTGTTGTACTGAACAGAACCCAGCTTGTTTTGGTTTTGGGGTCACTGGCATGCCTTGAGATGCTGCAGCTTGGAACCAGCAGTAACTTCTGTGCACCTGTTCTGCATGTTCATATCTTCTTGCTACTGATTAGGTTTATTGAATTCATGTCTTAAAAAATCTTCATGACCTCTACCTTGTGTTTGACTATGTGCTGTACTGATTTTAACATAAATGTCTAAAATAAAGAGTTCTTCCAGTTGTCTGGCATAGCTATTTGTATTTGGGATGGAGACCTCAGTTGCTGTAGTTCTATATTACCAGTTTGCCAGTGACTGAGTAATTTGATGACAAATGTAGATCCCTCTCACAGTATCAGTTACAGGTCTGACAGCTGGTGTATAATGTTTTACTGCACTACATTTTTTTTCCTATACTGATTCTTCCTAGGGGGAATGGTGACTTCTGAGAGTGAATTTCCAGTTTGTTAGCTGGTCTAAAAACCTTCTTGGCTCACTAGCTAGGTGTCTGTGATGTTAGATACGTCCACATTTCTGCATTTTTATTACCAGCTTTCTGTTAATCTTCAGGAATTCTTAATCCTTTTAAAACCCAACGATGTTTCAGTATTGATGCTGTAAGCAGAATGCAATCAGGGATTGTACAAGTGCTTTTTCTTCGTTTATTATTAGCCCAAGTACTGTCTCTACAGGTAGGAGGCTCAACCCACTGCTGTTTGTCATAAGAAGTAAATTACTAGTAGCAAAGTGGCTTTCCTTAATTTGATCAATTCAAGGAGTGTTCAAAAAAAGCCTTAAAGACTAATGTACCTTGACATGTTCTTAATAATAAGCATGTTGTAATCTGCTCAATTTAGGTGAATATGGATAGCTCATCTGTTACTTCAGACCAAGTACTCTTTTGAGATTTCTGTACCACTAGTGTATATCTATGAGAAGGGGGAGAATCAGAGCATCTCTTCAGTTTCTGATTTAAAGACAAAAATTGTAACAAGTTGAGCTTCTGATGGAATTAGTAATAAATCTTGTTTTACACTTCCTTGAACAGAGAAGGCTGTGAGGTTCAAGTGGCTCGTAGTTGTGCTGAATTTCATAGTACTCACTTCTGAGTGTTTAAAACTGTGGTGGGCAATGATGATGACTTTCTGCAGAGCTGAAGCACTGGCTTGGATGTGTTGTGCTCTAACAGGCTCTGGGAGCTGTAAGGTATCTCTGGCACCTGTGGGATGGTGAGAGGCAATCTGTAATTGAGATTATTCATAGCAGGGCTTGATGCAGCAACACCTGGGAACACAGAGCAAGATGGGAGAAAAATCTTGTGGTTGAAGTTTCATCTGAAGTGATGGAAAGAAAATAGTCCAAATTCATTAAGGATGAGGGAATTTCCTTAGTGAGCACTGGGAGGAGGATGAGCTGCTGAGCAGCTGTTTGGTTTTGGGGGGTTTCTCTGCAGCATGCACCACTGCTCATGTTCTCATCAGCAGGTGAAACCTCCCCTGAACACCCAGGCTGTTTTTCTGTACCAACCTGGAGTTATGATTAGGAACTAGGGAGAGAAATGGGAGGAGGAATATGTTCTCATGAGAAGGGAGTGGGAGTGCATTTTTTTTTCTACACGGGTCTATTACTTTTGGGAGTCTTTATAAAAAATGTTGCATGGACATGTCATCTTCCTCCCCTGCCCCAAGAGTAATATGCCATAGTGTAGGTAGAGAATAATATCGGTTTTACTTACTTTTTTAAACCAGATATTAACATGTCGAATGATGACAAAGTGTCCTCCCCTCAGAAACTGGGAAACAACAATGCAATCTGCTTGAATCTCTGGGACCTGTGAAGCCTTTAGCTGGGAGAACAACTGGTGTTAATGGGGAGGTGTTTGTAACTGAGTAATTGTGTGCTGTGCTGTTAAGGTGGGTATCTGTGTGGGCTCTGTGCTGCCAAAATGTGACTGAACTGGGTCAGAATGTAAATATTAAAGAATGGAGATTGTGCCATACTTTCGGTGATAGCGCCTGGGTGTTCCAGCTTATTCACACAGACTGAGAGAGTGCCTCGAGAGAGCTCCCCTGGGAGCAAAACCTTGTCAGGTCATGTGTCAGTTATATCATTCAGGTAAAACTGAGCACAACTAAATTTGACTGGGAAAGCTTTTTTCTTGCTCAAGTCCTGTGCTAATGTGGTCAGAGCCCTGCAGGGCAAACTCCTGCGTTTGCTGATATTCTGATGTTTCTGCCCCCACTGTCAAAGAAAAGCTGCTGTCAAGCCACATTGAATTTTTCAGATTTATTTATATACATATATACTATATTTGTATATTTGACCTCAACTCAGTGTAACATTCTTTGCTCCATCAGGATTTCTATGAATTTCTCTTGCAGTAGGCAAAGTGAGATGCATGTCCAGGAAAAGCTGAAGGCTGTCAGGGCATGTGGTGGTAAAATGCTTTATATTTATGAAAGATACTGTAGGAAAAAAACCTCCAGAGAATTAGCCTTTCTTGTAGTTTCAATCTTTTTATCACTTGGCTTTCTTCCAGTTGAGTTACGAGATGGGTTTTCTTGTATCTGAAGGACTTCTGTGTTTTGCTCTCTCTTGTTTATTGAAATTCTGTGAATGAACTGTATATTTGTCCCTTTTCCCCAACCCTTCAAAACGACTTGCTGTTAAGGTAACTTTCCCCACTCCCAAATGCTAACCAAGATAATTTCTTGAAATTCAGGTTAACATATTTTAGGATGCAAGGCTAATTTTTTTCTTTGCCTTTCTGAAATACTTTAATTTTTGAAATCTAGCTAGAATTATAAATGAAAAATTGATCAGAGAACATGGTAGGGTTTTTTTTTAAATTTCTTCCCAGAAAGCTAAAATCTTGTGAATGGAAGATTATCATAGGCAAAATAATTTTGTGTAAAAGGACTCAAAGATAAGCTCTGCTTTGTTAATGATGATTTTGTTGCTGCTAGTCTGCTCTGAGCTTGTACAATGGATTTAGTCCATGTTGTTAAGAGGCAAACAAGTTGTTTATGCCAGCCTGGGAAACAGACGAAGTTGGAATAATCCATGGGACTGGGGATGCTGCTATGGAGCCAGGGAGAGGGAAAGAGGAGCTCTGGTATCTCCCAGGGCAGTAATAAAAGTGCATCCATCTTAGTAAGTGACAAACTTTTTTTCCTCATGATAAGAACTCCACAGATGCTCAGTAAAACCAACCTGTACAGAAAACAACTTGGAACATGCTGCCCAGGGAAGTTGTGGAGTCACTAGCCCTGCACTGAAAAGATGTGTAGATGTGGCACGTAAGGACATGGTTTAGTGGTACAGATGGCACTGCTGGGTTGACACTTGAACCCATTGGTCTTAATGGTCTTTTCTAACTTGAACAAATCTGATTCTTCCTTTCTGTGGATTTCTTATCTGTATTTGAATAGACTCTAGATTCCTGCACCTGTAAAGTTTGGTAAGTGATTATGGAAATTAATTTCTCCAAGTGTAACAACGGAAAATGAAACTTCAGGTGCATGTGGCATGACCCTTGAAAGTTGGTTTGCTTTCTGCTGCTTGTCTGTATAAGTTTTTTTGCTTGACTGGAATTTTGTCATTTAAAGGATGCGGAAAGTTCACTTGAGCTTCAAGGGTTTAATTGCTTCATTGGAGCTGTGTGTGCTTGTATCAATAGGGACATGTAAAGAAGCATGACTGTCCCCTTTTTGATTAAATACAAACTTAGCATTAAAAGAAAATCAGTTTCCCTTATTTAGCTCACCCTGATTCTTATTACTGGCTTGTGTATATATCTCTTGACTTTCCACAGCTTACTTTGAAGCCTTTTAATAGTGCTCACACACCTGAAAGCTTTAGTATCAAAGTCAATAGGTGAAATATTAGGAAACTTTAATTAACATGGACTTGTAACTTAGTAATGAGTAACTCCTGTAACTGGTAGGAGTGGGGCTGCTGTCTTTTGACTTCACCCAGGGTGGGAAGAGCATCTGTCCTGCTGGCACCATGCCTTGAGCCTGCCTCTCAACCAACTACACTTCTAGTGTAGTTTTAAGTGCTGTTGGTTTCCCAATTCATAACAGAAGCTGTCCACTATATTTATTATTATCAAAGGCCAATACAATTTATTGAGAATAATTTTCAGCTTTCCATTGCCTGAATGATTTGGCAGAGAATGGGACTGAGCTTAGAAGGGTGAGGATTCAGAATTGAATTGGATGCAGATCCCACCTGAGTGCTGGTCATCCCACTGGACTATCATTGCTGTATGAACTTTGTTTCTCCTTCACTCTGTGTTACAAACTGTGCCCCACTTCAGACAGGTACCAAACCCTAAAGGTTTTCCCTTTTAAGCCATTTAATAGATAACTTGAGCTTTATAACTGCAGCAGGTGGCACATTCAGCACAGCATTTTCTGGCTAGATAGAGACCTTTTGTCTTCCCACCCTAAAGAAAACAAACCCCCGTAGTACTCTGCATTTAAAAATTCAGTGTTTTTCATTCTTTGATGCTTTATTATCATGGGAGATAAAAATCAGATACCTGGAGTGGGAGAGGCTTCTTTCCTGTAAGGTCCTGGGATACCAAAATTACTCAATCAAAAATGGAACAATGACTTGATTTTGTGTGTGTGGTTTCTTTTTTGCTGGTGAGTTTCAGGTCTTTGTTGGATGCAAATTCCTATCTCAAATTAGAAGAAACCTTCATAGGTAATATACTGTCTTGATTTTTATGAAACAGTTCAGAAAAGTAACAAACTCCTGAAAAATTGTACTTTATTCTCTGTGAATAAAGTGAGGGATGGTGTAACAGAACTTTATAACTTTTCCTCCTGATGCTGTAAAGTTATAGAGTGATGGGGTTTGGGTGGTGGGTTTTGGGTTGATTTTCTTGTTACTGACGTGGTTTAAGCTCTTGGATTGTGTGAGCACGATGATAATGAGGGGCTCAGCTTTCCTGCTCCATGAGAAACCTCTCTGGCAGCCATGCAGAGGTGCTCCCTTGCAGTGGCTGCCCCATGTGAGTGAGAGCCTGTTCTCGGGTCCCAGGGTGGAATGGGAGATCTCTGCGCAGCGCTTTCCCACAAGAACACAATGAGCCACTTTGTCAGCACGGAGTCAGGTTAGCAGGGAATGGCGACAGCAGCAAAGTTTGTGTTGCACAAAGGTGTGCTGAGACCTTGTTGGAAATGGGATTTGGTATGCAGGCTTTTCAAGAGCTGCAGATTGATATGATAGATAGCCTTTTTCTTTTTTTTTTTCTACTTCGTAGTTTAATTAGGGGTAAAAAAAAAAAAAAATCCCCACCCCATTGATTCGAGTAGATTCCCCATTGCACAGAAACTCCGGGAGAGATAACCAAGGTCTTTGTGGTGTTATTGCAGAGAGATTATTATTTGAGAGAGCAGAGTTGAAGGGGAGGGTATTTATCGACAAATGCTGTGCTTATCAACCTGTAACCATGATTAATACTTGGGCTATTAAATGGAGGGAGAAAGCAAACAGATGAAGCATACCTGTGCCTTATCTGACGTTCACCTTTGTGCAAGAACTTCTCTTTGCATAGAGGTTCTGCTCGTGTCCCTAGGCACGTTCTTGGGCTTGCAGCCCTGATCTGGGGGAGTTCAGTACTTAATAAAAGAATTAACAGTGCATAAAGATGTACTCTAGTGCAAATGTTTGCAGGATCAGGGCCCAATTTATAGACAGGTGTAGGTCTGGATTGAAGGGAGTTGTTCTTCCTCACACATACTGTTTCAAGCAAATTGGTTATTCCAATTGTGTTTAAACTTACTGAATATCTTGCTAGACCTTGTGAATTTTACTTGCAAATTGCTTTTGTCAGGGGCAATGCAGAGTGCAGAGAACCTAAAAGGGTGATCAAAGCGTTAGGAAGTGTGCAGTGTTGTCTGTGTTGCATAGAATGGCTGTCTGCACTGAGGGGACCAGTTTGTGCTGTGGGTGGAGGGAGGGCTGTTGGGCCACTGTCATCCTCCTCTCCTTGCCCTGGCAATAGGGGATCACAGCTGGAAGAAATCTCTGCTTTCCTGCTGATCTGTGGAGAGCAGGATGTCATCAGAGAATCACAGAGTGGTTTGGATGGGAAGGAAACTTAAATTTTTTTCTTTCTATCCCCTGCCATGGGCAGGGTCACCTCCCACTTTCCCAGGTTGCTCCAAGCCCTGTCCAACCTGGCCTTGGACACTTCCAGAGATCCAGCAGCAGCCACAACTTCTCTGGGCACCCTGTGCCAGGGCCTCCCCACCCTCACAGGGAAGAATTTCTTCCTAATTTTGTAATCTCAGTCTACTCCTGCTTTGTTTCCATCCTGTTCCAAGTGACTTGTGGTCTTCTAGGAAAGCACAGAGATGCGGAGTGCAGTTGGGAGTGTGTTGTACTGCTGGCAATTGAACAGCACCCAGAACTCTCTTAGCTCAAATGTCTCTGAGGGTGGACAAGCAGCAACAAATTAGTTTGAAATGTTAATTGCTGCTTGTATTTTTGGAAGTGCATAAAATAATTTTCCTTGAAGAGAAGAAAAAAGTTTGAAGTGGTTGCTGTTTAAAGGCCAAGTTGTGCCAAAAACAACAACACTAAAAATCATGGAAAAAAGTAATTGGCCAGTATTGTGCCAAAAGAGTTAAACTCAGCCTATGGCTGCTTAGAAAAATTACTTTGAAATAGTGTGAGAATTGTGTGCTTGAAAACTTCTCTATTTTTGCAGCTACATCCCTTGTGAGTCCCTTTATCCGTTGTGATTAATACAGAGGAAGGTGAGGAAAGAAAGGTGTGAGAACAAAGAAGGAAAGGGAATATAAATAGCAAAAGTGACTAACTTAATTTTCAGATTGAAGAAAAAGCTCTGAAAAACCCAAATGGTGAGAGTGAGCTGTGTACAAGTTGTCTCTGCAGCCTGCTCTTCTGCCAGTGGTGCAGGCTGTAGCTGTGGTGTGTTTGCGTGTTTTGGAATTGATTTTTGAGCAGCAGATGAATTTGCTGCTCTAATACTATTTGCAGAAGGGAGATTGCTGTGGAACCATTGGATTAGCTTGTCTGCCTGTGGCTTTCTGCTCAGCCATAGCTAATACAAGCCTAATAAAAATTTTGAAGGTCTGTTTCACCCCTGGTGTATTTTATTCCCTTAAATCTAGTTCCGCTAGGTTTGCACATGAATATGATGGCCTTGAGGCACTGCACACCCCAGGCATGGGTGGTGGTGGGAGGAGGGCAAGCTTGCTCTTCCTACACGGGTTTTCACAAGATTTCCCCCTGGAAAACCAAGGGGAAAAACCCCTTAGTGGGGTGAAGTTTTCCTCTCGTGAAAGACTCCTTTGTGTGCCAGGTTGCTTTATTCCAATATTTCATCAGAGCTGTTATCTGCTGATTAGTTGTACTTGCCTTGTGAAATAAGATACTCTCCCGCATGATGCAGTTTGACCTGATAGCCCCATTCCTGATGCTCTTTTCTGGTGCATGTTTGAAATTACTTGGTTATTCCATTTCTTCCTAAGGTTAAGCAAGGAACCAATTTTTAATAGTTTTTCTGTTCCTGAATGACAAACATTTCCTATGAGGGCTGTGCAGCTGGTTACGGTGCAAATTTGTTGTTCTTTAAGATGTTGGAGTTTCAAGTCTGGAAAATTTGAGGTCAATTTTTAGATCTAAATAAATGCAAACTACTGCAAGTCTTTGTATCATTACCCTCTGGATTGCTGCCTTGGGAATCTTAACATCAGTGTGGGGCAAAAATAACGTTAACTTTCCTTGATTCTTCATAGTATTGACTACTGCTGATAATTCTGTCTTCAGAGATGGAATGTACAATGCACATTGAAATGTGGTGTTATTTAAAATAAACTAGAGGGGAATAAACCCACTGATTAATTACAGTGGTTAAGTTTTGAGAGGATGTTTATGCTTTTCAGCTTGCTGGAGATAGGATCCAGCTACTGTGGCCTTGTCTGTGGAAATGGCACAGAGAGCAAGCAGCAGGCATTTCACTACCTCTTCATAAAATGCCAGTGGCTTTGTGTGTATGTGTTCCCTCTAATCTGTTTTCTTTTGTCATAACAGATTTTTAGAATTGCATGTATTTCTTCAAAATTGTTATGAAGAAGCCCGTCTGTTTGGATGCTTCCAAATTAATCTACCGTGTTTGTAATTAAACAGAAAAAGAATGTGTTCAGGTTTCAGTGGCGCTTCAGACGGATGTGATTTAACTAAACTAATGAAGGCACATCAGACAAGACAAATTCCAGACTGTTTGTGCCTTGACCAACCATCTGTGCACATACCTCCAGGTACTGCTCATGTCTCAAGAGGCTTTTCTACATGAACAGTTATTACCACTCCTCTTTGAATTGGAGTGGCAAGCCATGGCAGGAGTCTCTTGAAAGCAGCTATATTTACTGCTCTGCTTTTCAGTGAAAATATAATTGTGTTACGTATGTTTTAATTAATCCTGAATTTCAACGTGTGCTGTGCAAACTACAGTAGGCAAATGGGGCAGTGTGTGAGCTGTCTCATCTCTTGCACATAAACAGCAGCATCAGCAGGAATGTGCAGAAGGAGCACTCCTCATTTGGACCCATTTAAAATTCTTAGTGTCTGAGAATGTGTGTGTGTGTACAAATAAGACTGTGTATGCATATTCTCCTTGTACATACTAGCAATTTTTTCCCTAGTTATTTTTCTTTCTTATTCTAAAGATCATTCAAAATTACTCTGAAAAACCACTCATTTCTTCAACTGTATAATAGCCAGCAGTAACATGATTTGACATGCCAGGCTTCGATAGGGTTCTTCAATTGCACATATAATGTCCTGAAAAATAACAAACAATTTCAGGACTGTTTCTCTTTATGGAAGAAGAATAAGATATGCTGCAGATAATGGCTTCTGTGAATACTGAATGATTTTTTTTATTTCTCATTTTATTTTACCGTATGTCTTTCCCAAAGTGAGTTTTCTTCTAGAAATATGAGTCTTCCCTGTTTTCAGGGCCTGTGTTTCTAAAGATGTATTTGATCTCTCTGTGTGCCAGGTGGGACTCCCTCTGACATGAACCTATGGATTCCATATGTATTTTTTAACCATGGCAAGGCCCTTTTAAGCAATTCCTCCTTCCTCTTGTCCTGGTTATAACCATACAAGTGTTTGAGGGTTGGTGCAGCAGATGGGATACTCTCCTGTGTTCAGATTAGTTGTGCAGGTGATGCTGGAGGGTTTGGGCTGGCCATGCTGTTAGGATGTGGTTTGGAGGATGCAGATCAGATGTCACGAATCCTTCCCTTTTTGGGTCAGAGACCTGCTAATTTCTGAACATCCTCACTACAGAACCTGGTTTGCCAGGGAAAATGTCTGGTTGGGGGGAGAAACAGTCACTATGTGTAAGTGACTGCTGGTCAGTAGGTCACTCATCAACAGACTCTGGTTTTTGGTAGCACCTGAACTGGCTTTGCCCATGGTTACAAAGTGCTAAGGAAGCTCCTGCTGGGTTGGATTATTTCTCTGGCTGGTGCAATATCCTCTGTGCAGGAGGAGCTCACCCAGCCCATATAGGGTGTAAAAGAGGGTCTCCTATAGTACATGTATGAAAATAGTGGTAGCAAGTGTTGGACTGTAACCCTGTGTGTGTACCATCTGTGTGTGAACTTGGTCATGGTGAAGTGGTAAGGGGTTTTTTTAGGCTGGAAAGGGAAAATTCTTCCATTTGAAGTTTACACTGTGTGCGTTTCAAATACTTTCTTTATCAAGGCTAGGATTGAAGGTGGGGTAGCGTCTTACTCTTTTTGCAGTGTGTTCCCTTTTATTCAGGTAGAATCCTCTAAATATGCACTGCAGGAGTAAAATGTGTGTTTAGCACTGATTTTTAGTTGTATTTTAAATAAACCAGGGTATGTGGCTCTACTTAGCATTGAAAACTCTCTGTCCTTGTTGTGGTACAACTTCTGTAAACCCAGATGATTGTGATAAAAAAGCAGAACACTTTGTTCAGGAGCTTTCAATGGTCTGTTGCAGGGAAATAAAAATCAGGTCTTTGCAAAGAGCAGTCACAGGACTCAATATTCACAGCTCCTCTTGCTTCTGCCAGGTTCTCTGCATTTGTCTGCCATAGTTGGAAGAGGTTCTTTGGCTTTGCAAAAGACAGAAGGTAGGAAGAAAATCACAGAAAGAAAAATGTTCTTGGCTTCCAGCCCCATAAATTGCATGGGTGAAACCTTCTAGGAAAAGTAGAACTGGGTATCTTGATGTGGTTCACACTCCTTTTGGAATTTCAGGAAAACTGATGTAACCTGTTGGGTCACGTTATTTGACCATACATGGACATTGGGTTTTAGATAGTTATGCTTTCTTCTTCTGTGTGTTTTAATTTTCTCTCCAGTGCCATGTGCAACTAATTTATGCATTAGTACTTCACATATTGAATTAATTTAAGGAAATGGAGTCATCTCAGGGATCAGTGGAAGGCTGCAGTGCTGAATTGAAAATGAACTTTGCAACAGTAACTTGCTGACATCAAAAGGTTTGGAAGTTTTGTTTGGGGACAAAGACCTCAAACTTGGATGGTTATTTCTTCCTTGCTCTACAGCAAAGTGGAAAGCTGAGATTTCCATATTCCTGGAGGAAGCTAGACAGGGAGATGCAGTCTCTCACTCCATGTTGGCATTGTTGTGACCTGTCCCAGCCAAACCTGGGGAATGTAGACGCACAGGAAATATCTTTTTAAAATTTAAATATAGTCAGCTTTCTAGACAAAACCCCAAATTTGAGTTAGTACCTGAAAAAAAAAGCTGTGGGTTAGTATTTGGCAGTTCATATTTTAGCTCAGGAAGAATTCTCGTATCCTGGAATGTGACCTGGCTCTTTGAGTCGTGTCTGGTGTTTTCTTCCATCGATGTTCCCAATTTACAGGAAAAAGAAACTGCTTGTGTTCAGACCTCACCTTCTTTGTATAAATCGGCTTCTCGTCCTCTGAGGGAGGAGGAGCACTAGTCTTTAGGAAGGGTGTGAAAGCATGGCTAATAAATCTGTTTTCAGTAGCATGGATGAACAAATAAGCCCAAAAAGTGCGTGAGGCCTGTTTCCAAAGGGTTTGGCTTTGCAGTGAAATCTGTCAGTCTCATGGTCGATGTCTTAACTCTGCCTGGAGTGCATCTTTGTGAAATACTGCAAAAAATCCCTGCCAATGGCTGTGCCTTGTAGCCAGTACTGCTGCTGGTATCATCTCTGGTGAGGTCGTACCAGACCTGACAGATAGAGGAAGCCCTTTTTATTTATGTTTACTTATTTTTTTTTATTTTCTCCTTTCAAGTGAGGCAAGTGTAGACACTGCTGTAGTGACAAACCATTAATAAAGCAAAAGGAATGTAGCTGCAACACTTCAAATAATGGCACATTGCAAATAAATGTCGACATATTCGTTGTTGTGCCTGGAATGGAAATATTACTAGGAAAATATGTTGCTTCAAGCTACAGCATGGGTTTTTTTCCTCAAGAAAATAGTATCAGTTTGATGCTTAAACTATTAAAGCTTGGCTTTTGGATTCAGACTAGATGAATGTGTAATTTGTTTGGGGATTGGGGTTTTGTTTTACATGGGTTTAAAATAGCTTCTATGAACGTTTTGTTCTTCAAAATTAAACTTTAAATGTGCGTATATCCATTTGCACACACAACAACTATAGATACATAAATAATGGCATGTATAGCCAGAGTAGTTGTAGGTACAGCTGACTGTTGACTAAATAAGTCTGTGTCCACTGAAAGCTGCTCATTCATGTGCTCTCTGGTGTTCAGGATTGGGCTTTTTTCAGTCCTTTTCTTAATTGCAGTTAAAAAATGGTTCAAAACCTCACATATTCTCTTTGTCCTTGTTAAACAAACAGAACCCCCAAAAACTCAAGTCACATTGCCCCATTCCTTCTCCTCCATCCCCAAATCCCAGCACCTGTGAATACTGTTGTTGGACTTGGATCTTTCTCAAAATTAAAACTGGAGACTGTGAACTATTGAGAAGCAAAAGCTTCAGGATATACCATCCTAACACCAGCTGTATCTCAGGCTTCTGGAGAACTTCTGTCCTGTAATTGAGTCTTGGATAAAAGGAGGGATTTAATTTAAAGGTGGATGAAAATACATTGCCTCTGTTTATATCTCGGTGAAGTGATGATTGGAAAAGTGGTGTTTTCACACAGATGAGAACAGTGGAAAGAGCTGTGAGAGTTGTGCTAAATTTGGCACTGAGTTAAATTAAAATGCTAGACTTGAGCTGTATGGCTGGAGTGCCAGGTTTGCACATCTTCTGAAAAACAAATGTACTTTCAGTCTTCTGGTGTTGCTTAGATGTGAAGGGGCCTGTTTGATGTCAGAGAATAGATAGATGTGATTCAGCGTGTGTGGGCATTGCCATCATTTCTAGAGCACACAAGTGCTCCTCCTCAGGAGCTGGAGGAGCAGCTCCTGGTCAGGCTGATGTATCTGATCATGAGGCTGTGCAGGTGATGGGATTGCAATGAGCTCTGGAAGATGTTGATGAAAGTGAAGACAGTGTATTTCAACGAAACTAATAATTTAGGTGTTGAACAAAAAAAAAAATTCTATATATCTAGCAGCAGCTAGGGCTGAGGGGATATAGGATTTGCAGCATCCATAGAACGGAGGCTGGCTCAGTTGTTCATCCCCTCTGGAGCAGGTTAATTAAATTCCTGGTTTATGGCTCTCTAGTTGTGTCCCATGCTCTTTGCCAGAAGTTCCCCTTTCTGTACTCTGGTGTACTGTGATCATCTTGTGCCTGCTGATTACCTATGCTACCACCTAAGTCAAACAACATATTTTTTTTTCTAACTTGATTTTGGGAGATCTATGCAATTTTGCAGGAAGAATTTGGGATTCTCTGAGCAATGAGGGGTACTGAGGAGGCTGCTCACCACTGGTCATATGAGGTTGCTTTGCTTTGGAATTGTTGTGCAGAAGTCTAGATAAGCCATGTGATGAGATCATCCATTTTATTCACTAGAGCTGTGTTACTGCCCCATAAACCAGCATGATGATACCATTAACACTGAATTAAGGCTCATTTTTACAAGGCAGCTTCTCATGGTTTTACTGATGCTCACTATCACATCAGTTAGCTGTGAAGGGGGGAGGGTGTGCTGGAAGTGATGTGTGATTTTTCACAAATCCTTACGTGATATCATCATTTTCTGTTGCCCTTCCTAGAACGGGGTGTTCAGAACATTGAGGATGTGCTGTTCCTCCTGCTCCAGCAAAAGCCTTAATCCTTTTGGGTCATGATTAATTGGAAGTCAGGTGTCTGCTCTTTGTGTTCTAGTGGCAGTTCACACTGTTTACAGGGCCCTAGAAAGAAAATAAAGGTGTTTGGCTTTGAAGTGTGGCTATTGAGTGAAATTGCTGTAACATCTTAACCGTGCGGGTGACGTAGTTCCAAGAGCTGTGGCAGCAAGTAGGATGCTGATTTAAGAGCAAAACTCTCTAAAAGTGTCTCAGAACCTATTTCAGCAGTGAGGGCTGAGGTTTATAATTGTGGGAAAGAGTGGAAATTTGGCTAGTTGGTTTTTGGAATTCTTGCATGGAAACTTGACTTTCCATGCTCTTGATTTTAGAGTTGAAACCTCCGTTCAGAGCCTCGAGCTCCCGTATGCCTCCTATTCCAAAAGCAGGGGTCCTGCTTAAGCTGCTGAATGGCAGAATGACCTTCTGAAGCACAAGCCTTTGTGTAAAGCAGGGTCTCTAACTGCTGTTTTCTCTTGCAGGAAGTCCGTTGAGGAAAATTCTCCATGAATGTACGTCACAATGATGATGACCGACCAAATCCCGCTGGAGCTGCCGCCGTTGCTGAACGGGGAGGTGGCCATGATGCCTCACATCGTGAATGGCGATGGATCACAGCAGGTCAGGAGCTGCCTGCCTCAAATCAACCATTTCTGGGCCAGCAAGATGTTTTCAAGATGGGGAGGATGGTTTTCCTTAGTGCCAGGGAGGGCAGAGTATTTCCTGGGGCACAGGAATCTGCCTTTATGCTGAAAAGGCATTAAAAACAATTATTAAAGTGTGCCATTGAATTGACTGTTTGTTTGCATGTGTGTTTGTTGAAGTAAAAATAGTGGAATTGAAAGAGTGGCTATAAATGCTGCATATTTGAGGGCTTTGCAGAAAGTTAGTCTTATGATTTACTTGTGCTCACTCTTGTCCAGACATCTTACTAGCATCTGTGGTGAGATTAAGACTTTAAAAATGCTGAGATCAGGGAAAAAAAATGAAAGTAAGAAGGGAAATGGACAATAGCAGTGATGTCTGCCGTTCTTTGCTTACCTGATTATACCTTTTCAAGCAGGCCTGTGTACTACCCTGTGCTTTGTTATAAGAGGCTGATGTGAATTTTGAGTGGGTTTTTGAAAAAAGGCAAGTTTACTGTTGCTTTTCATTTTTTTCTGGGAGGTACTCTGTAATATGTTTGATCAGAGGTTGGTAGAATGATCATAAGACCACAGTGATGCCTTGATGTCACGATACAGCCTGGAGGTTCAAGCTAGTGGGTGACAGGCTCCCAAATACATCATCTGGGGTCAAGGTGTCTCTTTGGGAGAACATCTACCCTGGCAGTTTTTCTCTGTTGCTCAATTTGGTTCTCTCCTCGTGTGAGACATTTCAGCCAAGTATTGTAACAAAGGTAAAAGCAAGCTGTCCTTCTTGAATCAATATAAAAGGTCATTCTGTTACTTCTTGTTCCCTCGATCATTTGTTCCTCCTTCCAAGCTGTGTTTTGAGCTAGACCAACCTCAAGAGGAAGAATAATTTCTGCTTTCCTTGTGAGCTTCTACGTCTTTTTGGTTATCTGGATTCTCATTATGATGTAGCTTTTCATTGTTGTGTTTGTTGTTTTTTTTTTAAAGTAAGTTTTGCAAAGTGTGCTTTGACTTGAAAAAATAGAAAAGAATGCTTTCAGTGGCTGTATTTACCAAGTCCAATATTAATACACTTGGGTGAAGGAACAATCTTTTTCATACTGGAAAGGAGAATTGTTCTTTAAGTACATGCTTTCCTACTTGCTGGAAACCACTTAGCAGGTCAGGCTGTCCTGACAGTGGGTCCTCCTGTATTACAGGAAGAAAAGTGAATTGTTCTGAGCCCTCCTTTGAGATGCTGCTCTAAGCCCAATCTTTCAGTTTCCCCATCTTTGATGATTCAGCAGCCTGGCTTGGCAGAAGCCTCTGTTGCCTTTGAAGTAGTTTCTCAGCTCATGTTTTGCATTAGAAAGAGTTGCAGGTGCACTGGTAGCACATTGCTTCTTGCTTTTGCTGTGCTATGCAAGCACGACTCAGTGGAACACTCCTGGGCCAGGTCTCTCTCTTCTGTGTGTTTGCTGGATGATGCTTCTAGATATCATCTCCTTATCTCTTGAAGTACCTGTAGCTGAAATACCAGTTTTCCATGAGACTTTTTTGTCCTCTCATCTGGATGGACCCCTCATCTGTTGCATCTTTACCGTTTTCATCCTATTCCTGAAGCATTAGGTGATGTCTTTGTTTCAAAGGTACAGTTCTAAAATGGAATTTCATTGAAATAAACACTTTGTTTGATCTTGGCAAATGAACTATGTTAATTGCTCTTAACATGGTTTGTTGTGATGTGGAAACGAATGTTAAGTGTTTGTTGAAAGAGATTTATTCTAGTTACTTGTAAGGTGGGAAGAGCCTTCAGGATAGATTCACATAGGAATGACTTCCTCAAGAAGGATGGTTTATATAACTCCATAAATAGGTTCTGGCTTTAGGAGGACACAAATTTACAGGGTGTAATTACAGTCTCCTTTAGAAGCTGGTGGTGAGAAGGCATCATAGCAGAGCTGGTGGGAGATGAGATGTGTGGAGTTTTCCAGGCTGCAGTGTGGCAGGTCAGTGCCTCGTGCTTTGGGGCTGACAGAATGGAGGTTCTGATGGGCTGCCCTGGGCACTTTGGCTGCTGCTCACCCTTAGGTGTTACTGGATTTGTGAAGCCCCAGCTGTGCCAGCACCACTGAGCTGCCTTAGGAGCTGTGCCTGGAAATGCTGAGCTCCAGGGAAAAGCTTTTCCTCAGAGGACCCATTCTTACACATGTGGAATAAAGCAGACTGGAGCTGGTGAAGCACCTTGGCCTTGCCAGCAGCCAGCTGGAGAGTGATGCAAAAGGCAGATCTGTCAGTGAACAGGCCTGCAGTGTAAGGCAATTGCATGGGAATATTCACTTGCTTTATCTTCCTGAGAGTAAGGGCTGCAGAGCTGTGCAGGGCAGGGTGAGGAATGTCTCTGCCTGCTTGACAGTAATCCCTCTCCTCTAGACTACCCAAAATGGCATTTCTAGCACTGACTTTTTTTTTTTTTTTGTAGTTTCCCACACTTTATTTCCACTACTGCTAACTGTGTTTAATGCTTTCATGTTGCTTCCAGAGCTGTTTTCTGCTTCTAATCCACTTGTAACTCCTTAGGGGATTCAGGGAGCAATAATTAACCTTTTGGTCCAAGAATTTCAATGGTTTCCTGTAGGTACTCCACTGCAAGCTCTAAAAAGCTTGGAGAATAATGTGGAGGGGCAGCTAGCTGTGGTATAGCACATCTGTACAGCATGTTGGGCTTGTTAGTTTGGGAAGTTTTATTTCAGCTTGGTTCACTCATTGCACCTGCAGAAGTGCAGCAGGTTTTCTGCTTGCCTGCTCTTTGTAAAGCTGTGTTTACCAACCCTGTGGTTTCACCATTTGGCCTGATCTTAGGCACTGCACATAGTGCTGTGTGTGCTTGTTCTTGTCTTTTAGGGTCACAGGCTTTAAATGAGGGAGACAAGAGTACAGCTGAATGAGGAACAAGATTTGGTACTTTACTGTAGCATAACAAGTCTGTGCACCCTGCAAACAACTAAAAGCACTTAGCTGGGTTTTATTCTGAACCACAGCAACTGAGCTGAGTGAGTGAACTTTGTGCCAAATTTTTGTTATGTCTTCATGGTTTTTCAATTTATTGTTTTATTTTATTTTTATTGCTGCTTTGACATGTGTGTTTTAAGTTTTCATAAATTAGGAGGTTCAGGATCTTCACTCGTTTTGCTGTAAAGAGCACTCATGGTAACTCGTTTTGCTGTAAAGAGCACTCATGGTAAATTGACTGAATTGCTTCATGCCTCTATTAATACCTCTATTTTTTTGTCCAGTCAAAAAAAGGTTAAGGCCAGACACTATTTTTGAAGTATTAATATAAAAAAGTTAACTTTATTGTTTAAGATGTAGCATGTTCCCTGATTTTTCTTACTGAAGAGAGCCTGAAAGTGTTTAGCCTACCTGCTCTGTGTGACTGAGGGATGTGCTTCTGGCAAGAGTATTGCACACAGAATGCTCTGAGTTCCCTGGTCCTCCCTGTGGGATGCACCTGGAAATTTATTGGGGCACAGTCTTTTAAAAAAGATAACAGAATGGAGACAAGTGGTTGCTTTTTCTGTGTTTTGTTGTTTATTTTCTTTTCCTAAAAGATGCATTGCATTCCCTAAGTTATGTGCCGCAGAAATTGTAAATGCAGTAAATTTTAATGTTTTAAAGCATCTGTGAGGAGCCTGTGGCTGGATCCCAGGTGATGCCTGTGATGCTATGCTTCCCAGCTGTGTGAAGCATGATGCATCTCATGGAAGGGAAAATTCATCACACTGGAAAATGTTTAATGTGGGTTTTAATAAGCCTAAGCCCTGCAAGTGGTGGTTTGACCTTAGCAAGGAAAATGTTCTCATAAGGGGGGAATACTTTCAGTGAGCTCTGGGACTGTATTGCATCACATGGGTTCAGATGAACATCATCCCACTCACTGCTGTGAGAGGCCACGGAGCAACTGGGGGATGATGGTCTGCCTTGAGTGTGAATTTTCTTTTGTGGGCTTTGTATGAGTGTTTTGGATTCATAGTTTTACATCAAAGAATGGTTTGGATTGGAAGGGACATTAAAGCCCATCCAGTCCCACCCCCTGCCATGAGCAGGGACACCTTCCACTATCCCAGGGTGCTCCAAGCCCCATCCAGCCTGGCCTTGGACACTTCCAGGGATGGGGCAGCCACAGCTTCTCTGGGCACCCTGTGCCAGGGCCTCCCCACCCTCACAGTAAAGAAATTTTTCGTAATATCCAATCCAAAACTTCCCTGAGTCAGTTTATTTATTTCTGAACCTGAGCTTATATCTGCATTAGCTTTGTGGGCACTTCTTTTGTCTCTTCCCCTGCTTCCCCTGGCCATGAGATTTGGATAGTGGGAGGCATGAGCGACACGTGCTTGGCTTGTCATGACAACTTAGTCTGGACCTACTCTGTGGGATTATAAATATTTATAGTAGCTATGCAACTTAGTAACATTCATCACTCAACAAACATGACTTTCAGTAAAATAGCATAGCATTCTTAAATGCAAAATAAATGCCAAAAGAGCATTATGGAGATGATAAGCTTTGTCTGAGGATGCGGAAGGTGAGGCTGGGCTTCATCACCGCGTGGATTAAACTGCTGGATTAAACATCCGAGTACCATTTAGGGAAAAGAAATATCCTTTAGGATTGTGCTGCTGACGCCCTGCTCCCAGCTGTCACATGCTCCAGCTTTTTGGATGGGAGGAGGCCAAGGGCTGAGAGTGGGCTGGGGTGACCTCGGACACGAGACCGCACCCTCGAGATGCTGCCAGCCAGCAGTGAGGGTTCCAAGTGACCCTTGACGTTCTTCTCCTCTGTTGCCATCTCATATTTGTGCATACTTGGGATGATGGATATGGGAAGAGGCATAGCACAATTAAAGATCATCTGGGTTTGTTTTCATTAAAATAGAGACGTTATCGTTACACTTTTTTATTGCTTTCCTCAGGTTTTTTAATTAAAAAGCTTTAGAAGCGAGGCATTCTCATGAAGATCCCCTGTGTGAAAGGAAAGAGGGAAGCTGCGTTCCAGGCTGCAAAACATAGTTTTCTTGTTTATGAAGATGTGGGGAAAAATAAATCATGGAATTAGTTTTATGTACTCAGAGTGTATAAACAAAAGAAGTCACAATGTGCCTTGGTATTATTTGTCCCAGGCAACTGGGACAGGTCAGGGATGTTGGCTGGAAGGTGCCCCATATATAACATCCAATATGTGCTGGTTTTAATGGTTTGGCCTCTGCTCTGCATCTCTTGGTTGCTGCTGAGGGGCAGCATGGGATGTTCAGCATGGGATGAGTGCAGAGGGGACTGGTTGCTGGGATGGATTAGGGAGGAAACCCCAGTACCCCAGTTTTGGGAAAGGATGGGCTGGGACTGGGTTGCAGCCTCTGAGGTGGTTGCTGTTTCTGGGTCTGAGGCCACTTTGATTCCATGTCCCCCCTTTGTGCCCAGCCCTTGCTCCAGTGTTGACCCACATCAGTCACACCTTGGCTATTCCTGTTTGTCCTTGATATTGCTGCCTTCCCCCAGCAACAGCCTGTAAATGTTTTCTTCAGCTCTAAAGGTGGCTGATGTGAGCATCTGTCAATAAGGAGTTATTTCCATATCTATAACATTTTAATAGAAGCTGATATAGATAAGTCCCAGACTCTGCCCACAGGCTCGTGATGAGAGGACAAAGCTGTGTGGCTGCTGCTCTAGAGGAAACAAATTTGTTACTGGAACAATTTGTTTGTGTTAAAACCCCATCTGATTAGGCAGGGATGACCCTGCTTCATTTTGACCATCAAAAGCAATGGCTGTGATTGGGGATATCACCTTTTTTACATGTAGAACCCCAAGGAATTATTATTAAGGGACAGCTGCAGGCGTGCTAATGTGGACACTTGTGCTGGTGATGGACTCCTCGGACAGGAGTTTGTAAATCCTCTGATAACTCTGGGGTAGGCATGTGCCTTCTGTAGAAAGAGGAACTTCTCTCTCCTGCTTTAGGGAAAAGATGGAGCTTTACATGCACGGGGCATCAGTCTTAGTTAGAATCTCTGTTTTTAGGAGCTGGACCAGGTTCTTCCAAAGGTGTAAAGATGTGCAAGGGCTTCTGATTCATGTTAATCAAATTTGTTCATAAATAACCAGCTTTAGGGTTGTTGGTTTAGACACATAATGCAAATGAGCTGATGAAATATTTCTATGATTCTTGGCCTCTTCGTGTTCTGGTTTCTTGTTTATTGGTTGTTTTGATTTCTTTTTATTAAGCTGGATGACATTGCTTTGCTCGGCGCTTCTTTTGACCTGATGCCCATGTTCTGTGGTGGATAATTCATGCCTATTCATAGCAAAAGAGCACTTAAATGCTGTCACTTAAATGTTGATTGTTCAGAGATTAGGGATGGAATGGCTTTGTGCCTTTTATCTTTTCTGAACCATTTATTGTGCTCTGTATGCTGGATCAGATCCATCCTGATCAGTGCTCCCTGAGAAATGATTGTTGCAGACAACATAATGGCTTTCATATGTCATTTTCTGATTTCCAGCTTGTGCTTTAAAAATGTTGGTGGAATAATGGGTTTCTGTAGGATTACTGTAATTCAAAAGGTCATCTAGGTAATAATTATCTTATGCATTTGGCTTAAGGAATTCAGAAACACAACATGAATTCAAATTCTCTTTCCAGATTGAATGATTAAATTCTGCATGCAGATGTCCCAGAATATGAAGACCAGACCTAAATTTAGAGAGCGCTTTCACCAAAGAAAATGTAGATTAATCTTGGTACAAATTGAAAATTTAATTTATGTCTTGATTGAACTTCTGACAATGCTCTGTTAGCAGAAGTGTGTTTAAAGTATTTCAGTAAAAGTTTCACAAGCAGCAAGGTGGGAGAAATGGTCTGTAGTTCCCAGTGAAACTGTCCATTAAAGAAAGAATTATAAATTTAAGTTTTAAAGAATTTTAATTTCAGTTTTAAACCCATTGTTTCAGACACCTGAAAATTAATAAAGAATGGTACAACATACCTGATACCCTGAACTGGGACATATTTTGGTGTTTCTTGGTCCTTTTATGTTCCCATCACCTGCAGAATTCAGCAATGAGAGATTGAAGTGATCTTTTTGTTTAAAAAAAATTATATTTGTTAAGTAATAGTTTTATGACTGGTTCTGGTGCAACTGTTCAACTGTCTGTGTGCCTGTGGGCTCTGCTTAATTGAGATCTGTTATGTGCAAGACTGAAGGATAAATTTTTAAAAACGTAGAGTATCAACTCCCCACAGAAAAAAAACCTTTTATTCCCATGAACTTGAAATCCCATTATGGGCTGATGCTGCAATCTGGAGTTTGTGTGCTGTCTGTTCTCATGTGCTAATGGTCTGAAGATTTATGTCCTTAGCTACCAGTATTTGGCCAGGTTAAACACATGCTCAAGGTTTTGGTGTGGAACTCAAAGCCATAATTCTCACCTGTATGCAGCTGAGTTACATCTTCATTTCAGCTCTTAAAATGTAGGTGGGTTTCAGTGAAATCTCTGCCTGGTCCTGGACCCACAGGTGTAATATGCCAGTGTGTTCTCTCCCTGCCTCCCCATCTCTTCCAGAAAAGTGGTAGCACTGTTACTGTTGCGGGGAAATTCTAATTTTTGAGATCGCAGTGAAACAAATGTTTCTTTTTCTTCCTGCAGGTCTTTTTGGTTCAAGTTAATCCAGGTGAAACCTTTACAATAAGGGCTGAGGATGGAACCCTTCAGTGCATCCAAGGTAAGAGGATACACAAACATGTGGAAGAGCATTGCTTTGCTTTATGGAATACCTGTTCTGTCATCTCTCCAGAAATGGGGTGTGCAGCTCTGAAAATGCACTGGAACACTTGGGAGTGAGAACTTGCAGACGTGGCTGCTCTCTGTATTCTAGGAGTTCAGTATCTGAGAATGAGTCATGCATTTCTTGGAAGTCCAGGAGGATTTCTCTCTTCTGTTATTTATCAGTCCCATCTTGCAGCCTCTTTGCATCTTTTCTGTGACACCCCCTCCATTTAGGCAGTGGAGGAGTGGGTGGTTCTTGCTTGAAGTTCCATCCCCATGGAAATGATGAATTAATAGTTGTTTGAGATAGACGTTGCAGAAGCCTCCCTGAACACCATCCAGGGTTATTTGGTCTTGATGAGCAGTAATAACAGCAATTTAAAGCTGCTTGTTGAGATTTATAGCCAACATGCTGTGTGGTAAGAAATTGGTCCATGTGGCAATTAACAGAGGAATAAAGCTGGCTACTTCTTTTATTTGAAATGAATGCTTTATTCTGGCTTGGTACATGAAAGATTTCCATTACAAATATAATTATGACCCCATTTATTTATAATTTTGTTCATGCTCAAAGTGGTGTTCAGACAGTGTATTTAAATGAATGCAACTTGAAACCTCCTGGTTCTGCATTCCCAGTGATTTAACGTGTTTGTGCCAGTGGGACTTGTTTGGTACTCATCAGTAGTCTTTCATAAAATTGATTTAGAATTTCTAGCATAAGATTGTCTCCTTTTATTTGCTATAGCTGCAGTATTGACTGCCAAGGCTCATGTTTATTTGTATACACCCTTTCAGTTTGGCCTGAAAGTTCTTGATATTCTTTTCAAGCTAAAGCTTCAGATCGTACTTTATTGTAAAATATTTTTATTGCTGAACTATGTATGTTTTTCCAACACAGGAAAGCACCTGATTGTGTTGCTGTTGAGTTTTTTTCTTGTTGTGTTGGTAAAGCTGCTCTTACCATGCAATTGTGGAACTTAATAGTGATCTCTTCCAGAAGATGCTGTAATCAACCTGCAAATATACTAAGATTTGGATTCGTGACAGTTCTGGTTTTGTGCTCTGAGGTTATTATAGAAGACAGGCTTATTATTTCGTGTGCAGTGTTCTTGGAAATTGCACACCCCCTTGCTCCACAAAACGTAGTGTCTTTTTTTTTTTTCCTGCTGTGACAGAATATTTTGTATGTTTAAAGGTTATAATGTTTGGTATGTTTAAAGGTGAATATATTCCCTATCCATAGGGCATCACTCAGACAGTAATGATGCATTTTCCATTGCTCCCACATTGCACTATGATTAGCAGGATAAGGAATAATTTTAGCAGTATGTTAAGGCAGCATGAATGTCTCTTTTTGGGCAGTGCCTCTCAGCTGGTAGCTCCCTGTGGAATACATGTTACTTGCTTTTTCCTTACTGCCACGTATTCAGGGTTATGACATAAGATGGGCTGCTGAATATTCAGAGTGTGAAGGAATGCTTTATTACCAACTGGGTGATTCTCCTGAGTTCAGGGAGTGAATACTCTTAATAAAAACTTGAGATGTTGGGCTTGGTAACACTAAATTCTTCAGGATATACGAAAGCTCTTCCCTCTGGCATGTGACTTTTCTGCAGGGACAGCTCACTTTGCCTATGTAGAAGAATTTTTTTTATTACTTTTTTTGTGTATGACTTTTTGAGCAGTATGAAACCTTCAGGTTGTGCTCCTGGAGTCACTTCTGGAAGTCCTGTGAGCCCCACTTTGTGTCCAGAACCCTGTTTGGCTCCACAGCTGTGGTGTATCTGTGATGTGTTTAGAGGACTGAGGCAAAAATCTCAGAGAAGATGACTTAGTAAATCTTCATTTGTCTTATCATGGTTGGAAGAAAGACACTTGCTCAAGGAAAACCTCTGTGGAATATCCTCTGTTTTAAACACCCTGAGGTGTAATTAGCCACTAATTGAGTAATCACTGATTTAAGCCAGAAATAACAGATGCACATTTGAATGTTTCTGATGTTTTGCAGTGGTGGAGAAATCTCAAATACAAAAACTTTCTCCAGTTCCTCGGGGTTGCACCACTAACATAATCAGGGAAAACTTTAAGAATAAAAATAACCCCTAAATAACATAAAACTGGAATAAATATATATTTGTAACTGAGGGTGCAAGGTGGTGCAGCAAGTGTTCTCTTCATTCCTGTTTTCTTTTTGTATATATAGTTGGAGATGACTTATTTAAGACAATGATTTATGAGCCTTGTAGATCATGGTGTGGACCTGGATTAGGCAGTTCTTAGAAATTATGGTGGCTTGCAGAAGTTCAGCTGGTCAGTGGGCATGGAGAGGGTCTGTGGTTTCCTTGAGAAGACAGATTTAAAGAGAAAAAAAAATTTAAAAATATACCAAGTCTGATCTTTTGGAGAAATCCACCCCTTGAATACACAGTCCACGCATTGAGTTGTTTTAGGGAAGCATCTGAACAGTTCCAGGTGCTCTCAGCAGGAGTTGTGTTGTTGTCCGACTTCCTCAGGATTTGCCTTCTCCGTCCCACGTGATAGAAGAGATGCTGTGGTATGTGACTTTTGTAGCCTTTATAACAACAGCCAAATACAGGAATAAAGCAAGGGGATGTTGGGGATTAATGGAGATTAATTTTTTAATAGCTGCTAGAAGCTGAACCAAGCAGAAGCCTGTGACCTGAGGCTGCCTGTGTGTGCAGGAGGCCCTTGGTGCTGCCCAGCTGGGCTGTTGCACATCCCAGGGCTTGCTGGATGCTGGGGCTGCCCACCTGGCCTGTGGTGTGCAGTGGAAACATAAAGCACATCCTTTATTCACATGTGATTGCATGGCCAGTCTTTGTTCCTTTGAATCCATGTGGGTGTTAATGACAAATTCTTGGTGTGCTTCCTTTGGGACCCTGGGGAGCCCAGGGGAGCTCGGGGCTCTGCCTGCAAAGCTGCCCCTGTGGGTGATTCTGGGGAGACTGATTGAGGATCTTCATTCAGTGTCTTTGGAAGATGGAACATGTCTATGTGCTCTGTCATCAGTATTTTAAAAGCTGCTCTTTATATAAAGTTTGACAGACATTAAATACTTCATAAATGTGTCAATACTTTAAAGACTTCATTTCCTTTTCACATATTTCCATTTCATTTGTCAAAATCTCAGGACTTGACTATTGCTAGCTCTGCAAGAAAAAGACAAGGGCAAGGCATATCCTCTGCCATTTCTTTGCTCAGCTGTTAACTGTGGACCTTGTATTTCCTTTCTATGAAAGATTGCTTCTAGCTAGTGCTTTGTGGTAACCACCAAAATGAAATAGGGAGCAGGGTGAGAGCCTGGATCTGGTAACTACAGAATGGAATTGAAACAGGCCCCTGAAGTTAAAAAAAATTATTCTGCTTTCTAAATTTCAGAATAAATAGATCTCGTGTGAATCTGAAACTCACCTTTCCCTAATGACTGATTAAAGACTAATTATTTTAGCCAATATCTTAAAATCTTTGGTCGGAACTTGCAGTGCTGCCTGAGAGTTTTGTCATTGACACTTCAAAAATTCACGGTTTGTGCATAGCTTGGGGCAGTGCAGCTGCACTTGAGAATCTGTTCAGAGCTTTTCCCTCCTGGAAGGCAATAATGCCAAGCTGTCACACCTGCTGTGGTAGGAATGACATGGACAGAATGATTATTCTGGTGCCACTTGACCTTGCTTGTCACCCACATGTTGAAAATATGCATGTACAGAGTATGCAGGCTGCATAAAGCTTCTGTCTATTGATCACACAGAATTGCCCAATTATTGCTAAATGTCCTTTCTCTTGCCATCCATGTAAATGGTCCTCAAGCTGGATCCCATTTTCTGCCACAAACCAAACTGAATTTTCTATATGCATGTAAAGCTGTCAAAAGCCTTTAACAAGGTAGAAGAACAGATAGCAGAGAAGCAGCTGATGGAATAAAAATTAGGATTCCTGGTAAATTCTGCCTGACCCATGCTGCTGGAAATACTCTCTTGAAACTCATCTCTAGTCTCCGTCTTGTATGACAGCACAAGGTTTGGAATAGTGAAGAACAAAATTTGCCTGAAAAGAAAACAAATATGCTAGAGGATAGAAATTCTGCTTTAATTCTGGCCTTGAATGGAGGGAATTCACCCTTGCATAGGGTGAGCAAGGCTCTGCATTAAACTGGCTTCTGTGATTTATTCAAGGACAAGGTACAGATGTGCCATGGCACAGAGGGGCTGTAGCTATGTCGGAGCATAAATATCTGTGTTGCAGACAAGGACCTAAATTGCTTTCGGGTGGTTACATTTTGAAATGAAAACAGGATAAAAACATAGACAGTTTACTAATACTGATATTTGTTTCAGGTGATGTTTTCGAGTGTTTTGCCATTGAGGCTGAACTTGAAGTCTTTGCTTTGTTCTTATCTTAAAATACAAAGAATGCAAGAATTGAATTTCAGTGCTGCTTTTTCTGTGGCTCTAAGACTGAGTAACTCAAGGAAAAGACCAGAAGTATGCAAAAAATCTAGCAGTGGTTTCTCAAATGAAAGATTTCCTGGAATTATTATTCCCTTAATTTGGTGGGTGGGTGTGGTTTGGTGTGGTAGTGCAAAGGAATGGATATTACTAAAGGCTTAACAGCTGTATATTTGTATATGAAGAGTGTGTGTGTCAGTGAAATGAGGCTGTTAGTATAGTCTAAGCAAACCAAACCAAGTGTGTATTTTTTTTCCCTGTATGGTATGAGGTTGGAAATGAGGAAGTGAGTCAGTTTCTTGCAGGGAAGGAAAGAGTTGAAAATAGATGAGACACTGTGTGAGCAAAGGAGTGGTACCTGTGGAGTGTTACTGGGTGGGGACAAAGGCACTGGGATGAGAGTGGTGATGGGCACACATAAGGGAACTGATGGATCACAGAATCTCAAACTGGTTTGGGGTGGAAGGAACCTTAAAGATCATCTCATTCCAACCCCCCTGCCATGGGCAGGGACCCCTTCCACTATCCCAGGTTCATCCAAGCTGTGTCCAGCCTGGCCTTGAACACTTGCAGGGATGGAGCATCCTTGAGCACCTGTTTTAGTGTTTCAACACCTTCACAGTAAAGAATTCTTTCCTCATGTCTGTCTAATGTAAATCTGCCCTCTTTTTGATTGAAGCCATTGCCCCTTGTCCTGTCAGTCTATGACCTTGTCCAGAGTCCTTCTCCAGCTCTTTTTGAGCCCCTTTAGGCACTGGAAGGGGTTCTGAAGTCCCCTCAGGGCCTTCTCCAGGCTGAAGAGCTCCACTCTCAGCCTGTCTCTATAGCAGCCTTCTGACCATCTTCCTGACCCTCCTTTGGACTCTATCCAACAGTTCCACCCTCTTTTTGTGTTGGGGACCCCACAACTGGCTGCAGCACCTGAAATCATGTTGCTTTGGAGAGGCTTGCAGAAGGCTGGAAATACACTTTGATAAAGAGCAGCTGGTGAAATCTGCAGGTAGAAGGTTCTTTGAGCCCTCCAGGGCAGGCAGTACCTTGTGCTGGTGAGAGCCAGAGGCTGGATTCACTTTGGTTCAGTCCCTGCTTCTGCCCAGAGCATCTCCTGAATTACCAGAATTTGGCCCTTGGTTACATTTAAAGAAATAAATTCATGACTATATTCAAATGCATACAGTATTGCATTGATCAGAACATCAAATTCATCGAGGCAGGAGGAATCATTGTCCTTTCTCACCTGTATGTGCTGTCTGCTGGAGCTGGGAGCTGCATGTGGTCAGGCACACTCCTGGGGAAAGGCTCTGAGGGCACCTCTGCCTGGGTGGATGTGCTTGGCTGTGTCAGGGAAGGGAGGGCTGAAATGCAGGGTGATTCTGTTCCTCCTTGTTTCTGCAGAGTGTTTCAGCTCTTTCCACCTACGTGCTGGTGGGCAGGCTGGTGACACGGCATGGAAAACTCTCTGTAGGAAATGCAGTTTCAGTTCAGACTGTTTTGGTCATTAGGGCTTGGAGCAGAGCAGTCTGAGTGGTGGTGTTTTACAGCACAGCTCTTGGCATTAAATGGCTTTTGTTTACACTTTGTTTATTAAGCTTTGGCTCAGTTTCTTTCTGTTTACCAGCAAGGGCTCTTTTCACCCTAATAAGGTTTAGAACATAACTTTTACTCCTCGTTTACATTGCCTTACTTTGACTCCTGGTACTTTGTGTCTAGATTCAGTGTTCAATGGAAAAGCCAGGCTTGCAGTACCCATTGGTCTCCTTGGTGTATCAACACAAATAAGTTTTTGATTTATTAAAGTTCTTTCTATTCATGGACAATTGGGGATTCATCTGCATAAGCATCCTCCAGAGCAAAGCTGTGGTTGAGAATAACTGGGAAGAATCCCATGTCAGTGTCTAACCAGTCTTTGTTGTATTGACCAAAATATTTTTTTATATATATAACAGAGTCAGTATCATTCTTTAGAGGCATTGTCAGCATCTTCTGGCTTTGGTCACTTCAGTGTTTCAGCAAACCCAGCTCTGTAGCACAGGCATGTCCCCAGGCCTGGGCTCAGCTGTGCCTTTCCTGTTGAGATGTTATCCGTGATGCACTCCATAGCTTTTCAAAGGTCTAGCTATAAACCACCAGTTGTTGATACTTAATCATATAATCATAACAGATACTGTTATTTTATTTTCACACTGTTGCCCAGCTAGAAAACAACAGAATTTGCAAGGGAACCTTTCATCCTCTGTGCTGTTTCTAGTGTTTTTGGTGCTTCTCTGTATGTCAGAGATAGGCTCTTTGCCCTTTTAGTCACCTTAGAAAACTGTGCTCCTGGTGATGTATCCTTTATTCCCTTCATGTGCAGTAAATAACTTTGAGGTTTTCAAATCTTTGTGAACCTTGTGTTGAAATCTAAGAGACAGCAAAGGGCTACTGACCTGGAGCAGGTTTTTCCCATGTTACTGTCAGTGAGATCACACCACCATTCTCTGTTCATCTCATGGTTTTATTTTTTTAGCACACCACAGTCCAGTATAGGAAGCCATGTAAGAAGCCAAGAGTAAACAATGGGATGCTTTGTTTACTGTGTGAATAATCTTAGCTTCTCCATTTTAAATCCGATAATGCTAAGAATAATTATGGAAATTTATTTTGCATGTGTGTGATTAAATCTTGGACCAGATGCACCTGCACTTGTAGCTTTGCTGGGTGGAATATCTGGTTCTTTACAGTTGGTAGTTATTTGTTATAGCTCCCCTGACACAAGACAAAAGGAAAAAGAAACTTGGCATGTAACTAAATTTTAATTGGGCTTAATCTTTCCAAATCCTAAATTGTGTCTGTTTTGTAGTACACACTGAGAGAAAGGGAGAGCAATACAGCTAAGGCTGGAAATATTTTGGAAATTGTATGACATGTGGAAACCAAGGATTTCGTGAGAACCTTGCTGATAGTCTGTGCCCACCTATGCTGGAGGGATGGCCACAGCCTCTCCTGGTCCCTGGGGGAGCCACTGCCCTGGCCAGGCTGGGATGGGACCTGGCAGCCACTGCTGTGTCCTGCTGACGTGGCCTCTGGGCACAGGAACTCTGGTGGAGGAGAAAGGCAGGGACTGAGCCATCAGCAGGGTGAGAAATAAATTAAGCCATGAACCATTCCTGTTTGCACATATGTAAAATCCAGTCATCCTGCTTCCCAGCAGAACAGCACCCAAATGAGCAGGGAAGCAATTCTTGAAGCTTGTCCTTTGCTAAAATGAAGATATTTTTCTATATTTTTTGGAATGCCTGAGAATCAGCTGCTGGGAAATGCGTTGATCTCTAGAATTAGGACAGCAGACTTTAAAGACAAATGTTAGAACATACAGTCTGGGCTGTAATTTCAGACTTTTTTTGGGTTTGTAAATATGCAGGTCTTGTGTTTGGGGTTTGTGCCTGTCCTTATTTTACTTGTGTGTGTGCGTGTATATATATGTACACATCTGACAGAATCAGGAATTGTGGTACATCCAAGGGCCCTTGGGAAGGCTGTCTTTTACCAGCATACTATCAATTTTTAAGTTTCCCAGTATCCCTGGATCTCTCCCCAAAACACAGGGAAGCTCTGTGAGTGTATGGTATCTGCAGGAATGCTGGAGCTGTGTCAGCCCTGCTCAAATGCAGGTAATCCTCCTGGTGTGAACCCAGTGCATTCCAGTCAATGGTGGTAGGATTTTAAAGTCCAAGATCCACATTCCTTACTCAGGCTACAGACATTGCAAACCCATCAGTCAGTACTTTTAGTCTTTTTGCAGCGTATGAGTGCAGCTATAGTTCTGCATTAGTAAGGCAGTTGTAGTCAACTTTCTTAATCTGAAGTAATTATATTTGTTGGCCAGAAGAATCATTAAATTATTCCATTATCCTTATTAAATTCCTTTACTCCTCATCATAGGCAAATATTTAGTTTCCCATGCTTTTTAGTCTTTGTCTATGATTCTGGGTCGTGTTTGTTGTTGATGTAGGAGATGTGGATTAGGGATGGGGATGAAGCACATTGACACTTAGAATCTTTGCAGGGCTTTTATTATTAGTCTTATTTCTAATTTTGAAACAAATCTCAACCTGAGTAAGTAATAATAATGATTTGACTTTAAATGGTAAAGAATGTAAATTGGATTGTCAGTTTTGCTAAATTTTAAATTGTACTTATTCCCACCATAAAAAACATCACATAGTGGTTGTTGAAAGCTGAATTGAATCAGCTGTTGATTCTGCTGTTCAGGTTTCTGGGGCTGGGTAACTTTCAGTCTGGCAGTCTAACTCCTTCTATATTTAGATACAATTTGTGTGATCATATCTTTAAAGTCTTGTTTGTTCCTTCTGCAGCAGTGTTTTCTTGTGGTCACTGCCATAGGGTGGGTTCTGTGCCTGTGACATCAACAGCTCATTTTGTGTGTCATGAATATTTTCATTAATAGAGGTTTGAAGAGGAGATGGTATTAACAGAAATAAATTGCTGAGTCAGCTTTGTAATGAAAGCATCACTGGCTTTGAAACAAAATGGAAAGGAAAAAATCCCACTCAACCACATTAACCAGTGTGAAATTGCATAACTGTGGACAACCTCAAAGTGTGTAGATTGCCATCCGGTTCTATCAGTAATAGTTGTTTAACAGTAAATCTGGAATATGACTTAATATTGCAAATTATTTAGGACAAATATCCTAGAAACAAATAGACCTACACTGTGATTTACTCATTTAAACACCATAAGACTTAATTTTGATTTTTCCTTTCTTAGTGGCTCAGAGAGCTTCAAGTACTACTTAAAAATCAAGCTACTCCTGGAGATGAGTGGGAGTTTGGTTGTTTTGTTTTCAATGTTCAACAAAAGACCAAGTTGTGTCATAATTTCTACAATTTAGTTTGTTATAAATGTACCCCATATGTTGTAATGTAAAGCTGCAGGGTTCTGCACATGCTTTGTTTATAAGCTGGGTTTGACTACTGCTTATGACTTTTTGCCTTCTTGATTATATTATTAACAACAGTTTTGATGAAGTGTTTTGTGATATATTTTTTTCTTTGCTGCTGTGGTTTTTTGAAGTTTATTTCTCTTACTTCTGTTGGAAATGAGATAGGGGACATTTCAGTGTAGATGGGTTGCCACAAGCAGTGCCTTCCTCTCTGGGCTCCCGTTAATTTTCTGTCAATACATGCCCCATATCGGAGATCTTAAAAAATGTTTGGTAACACAGAACCATGTTAACTCAGTGTGGATGGGAAGGATTGCAAATTACTCATCAGCATGGTTTATTTTTGCTTTTCCTGGCAAGAGAAGGGCTCATGATCCTGCAAGTATTGGAGAAAGAACGTATGCAGAAACCTTGGTGTAAGGCTTTGTTAGCAAAGGATGTTCTGATTGTTATGTTACAGAAAGACTTTGGTATTGCCAGCACCGGCCAAGCAAGAACTTGCAAAATTGTTTTTTTGCTCAAAGTACTTGGATTTTTTTTTCTTTGACCATACAACTTTCAAGCAGAGTTTTATAAGTGACCATTTGGTCTATAACTACCTGTATATTATTTATCCAAGCTTCACCTTTTAAGTGATGTACACTTAAAGGCTATACTGTGTTAATTATAGAAATCCAGCCTGAAATTCCTAGAAACTCAGGGAGTTTTGGTGACCCTGCCTGCTGCTGCTGAGGGTGAGGCCCTTCAAATGCCATCTCGGCGAGGTCGCTCCTGATGACCTCGGCGTAACGTGATAAAAGGTTATTTTTGTCTCAGCAGACGATATTATCTCACCATAACATTTTTGAACATTTCTGGCTGGATTGTTCTGAATGTTGGAGCTGTGCCTGGAGAGGGGACTGAAACACAATGCCTGCCATTCTCAATTGTGTGAGCACTTGGGTTTGATGATGGGACTGTGACGAGCAGGGTGGGAGTGGGACATTAATTAGGCCCCTCCAGTCCAGTTTTCCAGCACCTGTAGCCTTGAGACTTACACTAGCTCAAATATATTCTATATCTAAACCAAATATTTGTATATGTATGTCTCTGTGTACATGTGTTCATATACTTTTACATAAATAGGTGTCTGTGTACAACTGTATAGAGATACATACATATATTCAAATATATATATATATTTGTATTTAAATATGGTCATTTTATCACCTTAAGATGGTTACTCAGCTCCCCAGAACCATTCCAGCCATGGCTCTCCTCTGAGTGGGAGTTTCTGTAATCCCTGGTTTAAGCATGGAAATGGCAAGCAAGTGCCATTGGGTGATTTGCCCACGGGATTTTCACTGAGGCTTCATTAAGGTTACTTAATTTAGAAGTAATTTGCCTCCCTTGAGGGAAAATTCTGATATTTGGAATGTTTATCAGTCATCTGCAAAACGGAATGAACATAATTGGTGGCTAATTGTTTGCAAGAACTGTGAAATACAATTACGAAGAGTTAAGCTGAAACCAATTGTGTTTATGAAATCTAGCATAAGAAACGCTATATTAATCCTGCCTCAATACCAGGAAACGCAATTAGTGTAATTAAGACTATCATATTGTAATTTTCTTGGCGACTCCATGCCTTGGCAGCCGCTTTGCCCTGCCAGGGCTGGAGCGGAGCGCGTTCCTGCCGACGGCTCCTTCTGCCAGGGGAGCTCTAAAATGACTTTGTTTACCCTGTCGTGGGATGCTGCTGCCGGCTGGAAAAAGTGCTCCAAGTGCTGCATTTGCTGTGGGCACGGTGTAATTTTGCAGGCTGCTGTCTGTGCTGGCTTCTTCTGCATCCCCGTGTGTGAGCGAAGGGAAGGGGAAGGTTCAGGATCCTCCCTGGGGTTCCTCCAGCTGGGATTTCACCCAAGGCGCTCCTTGGGCTGTGTTTTCTGCCAGTCCTGCCCTGGCAGCACACCTCAAACTCTGCCCCCATCCTGTGCCACCCTGGGGGTCCCAAGCCCTGTGTAGGAGGGGAGATGCTGCAATTAGGGCAGGGTAAACAGAGATGAGAATTGCCATTAGACTCTCGTTAGCATTGCGTGCTACATCAGGAGAGGCACATAAATAAATAGCTTTGTGTGTTTGTATTGAGATAAACTCAGGCACGTTTAACTTGGTCTTAGGAGCAGCAATCAGAGGTATCTCCATGCTGGTAACAATGTGGACCATCACTCTTAAATCAGCTTGAATATACATTGCTGATGGATTTATTGCAGAATGTGCCCAGGTCAGGAAAAAATGAATATGGTAACGTAGTTGTTATTGTTGCAGTTTGTCTGTCACTGCTGTGAATGTACATAATTAAGGGATAATCAGCATAATGCCTACTTTGAGCTCTTCTTAATGGTTTAATTGCTTCTCTGAGTTAAATAAACACTTTATGCTTATTTTACAAATTTTTCCCCGGGGAGCTTGTCACATGGAAGTGTACGTGCATGTATTTATTTTTTAAACATAAAGAATAATCGGTTATTTAATTAAGCTTCTCCTGAAGTTCTCTTGTGGGATATTGTGTGTTCTTATGAGCTGCTCTGATAACTAATGTGTCAGAATAGGCTGGGTAGGAGAGGCAATGAGTTTGTCAGTGGGAAAATGAACGTGCATGTTAACGTTATTATTCCAAAGTCATCTCTGTGCCCATCCTTTGTGGACAGAAGGGACTGTGTACATTTTTCTGTACTTTGTGAAATGCTTTAACAGATTCAAGTGACTGTGATGGCTGCAGAGGATGGCTGAGGACTGTCCCCAGGTCATGTGAGGCTCTGGGTACCAACTGGTTTGAAGCTTAAGCATCTGCAGATGTAAGGTCTCCCTAGAGATTTCTCTTCTCTAGGCTAAGCAAGAAACTGTCTTAATTATTTTGATCCTTTTTTTCCTATTCATTTTCATTCTGCACACTTTTCTTTTTAAAGACTTTATTTCACTGCATGCTATGTGTATCGCATGTCCAGAAACTTCCTGGAGTCTGCAGAAGGTTTTACCTGGCTCTTCCTTCCATGTCTTTGTGAAAGATCACGTACCCCAGAATACTTATGAGGGATATTCAGTATCTTGTTTCATTACCTGCATTTCTAGATCCTGTCTGCTCAGCAAGGGTACAGCTCACTTTGAGTGTTACTGGAATTTGCTCCTTACAAAAGGCCAGAGCAGTGTGCAGCCTGGCTAGCAGGCTCCTTGGTGAGCTGGTGACCCTGTTCAACAGTGACATTATTTAGCACAGAAACTGAATGTTTTTGAAGGGTAAGTTTCTCAGCCAAGGACTTGTGGTTTACAAAATGCTTATGGGTACAGTGCAATTACTACATAAAGGTCTTCTTCCTTTCCTTCATGCAGGGGAATTTCATAGGTTTCCTTGAAATGGTTTAAACTGCTGAATTAATTGATACACTAAGTTAAGATCTTGTTTAAACAATGCTGTTGTAACTATTTTGTCACTTCCCTGGTAGTGCAGGACTAGCTGTGGTCCCTGCTCCACCATGGTGTTCTAAATACTACACAAAGCAGCCAACCTCACTCTAGTTTGAAGCCAGTTGTGTTGATAAACACCAGGGTAACCTCTCTAAGGGGGCTGTGAATGTTTGTGTGTGGGTGGTGGTGCTGTGCAGATCAGGGATGTTGTTGTTCATGACCAGAAGGGTGTAAGGACAAACTTCATACTCTGCTGGGTCTTGGAGCAGTGAGTGGCTTTGGGTGAGCATGTGAACAACGACAGAACTTTTAGTCGAGTTTTTCTCCTCCTCTTCACTCCAATAGCGTCTCTGCAAGTGGGGCTTAACTCTACAGAAAGGTTGTGGGTGTGTTCAAAGGCTTTTCAATTTACTTATTGATGCCTCATCTTTATTTGAACGACAGCCTTTTATATGTTCAAATACCAGAAGGTTATGTTTCCCTCATGGTGGATCTAGGACTGAAATTGTATTGTTGACAAGCACAGCAAATCGAATGAATTTCAGTTTCAAGGCCAATGCAGGTCCCTGAGCATCAAATTCGGGTGCTCTACTTTGAAGTACATCATATACACAGAAGAAATAGAGGTCTGCAAGCTGATAAATGGCATTTATCAACTGCTGCTCATTCACAGTTATTTCCATTCCATATGTAGCCAGAAGAGCTTATGCACGAGATGGGTTAAGTGAATTAGGGAGCTATTTGAGCCAACTGCTATGTCAGAAATAGAACTGTAGCTGTTTTCTAAGCCCAGACTGTGTAGTTGCAATATTCCTTCAATACAACTATGTCTCCTCTGCTTGCAACTTCTTAAACCCCTTGTTTCATCATTTCAGGAGCTGTATGGCAAGGACCATTTGGAATATCCACTTTGGAGCATTATTTTTACTGCTTTATTTTTACTGTTAAGATCGATGTGCCAGGCAGGCATAGTGCTTAGTCTTACCTGCCTGGGTTTAGTGAGTTGCTAAAAGCAGTTTGTGCAAATATCTGGGCAATTTTAAATTGAACTTTCTGTAATTAAAAATGTAATGAGAGTCATTAAAGCAGCAGTGACTCTGCTCTAAGTACAAATGTAGTTAGAGGTTGAAAAATTGCCTTTCAAACCAGATAGCCCTTAGAAGCTGTCAGCATGCAGCACTGCTGATAAGGAACAGAGGGCTGTTTCTAAGCCCTGCACATTTCCACGTGGGTTCTGCTGGTGTTTCCAACAGTTTGTAGCAGAGGCTGCTCTCTCCACAGGTTTCCCACCCCCCTCAGTAAAAAGTGACTCTTGTACATATGTGTGGAGCTGGCATTCTCACTCCCTCTGGAGACAGCTGATGCTTCTCCCTATGAGATGTGCCTGGAAAATGTGGCCAGAGCAGTTGTGTGCTCTGTGGGGTGAGAGCACTGCCTTCCTTCGGGGGGACCAGAGACCCTCCAAACTCCTGAACAGCCAGTGGAGCAAATTTGCCCCCTTCAGAAGGAGTTTCAGAGCACATAGGTGAGCTACATGCTCTCATTCATTGTCTTTTTTGAAGAGAATTTTTGAGTAAAACAGGGAAACTACATCTGCAAGTCTGAGAGAGCACTGGCCGAAGTAACATCCCCCAAAGACCAGGGGCTGCAGAGAATCATGCTCAAAATTTTAATTGTATTTTTCTGGACAGAGATAAAGTGAAAATAGTATTTTTACTCCCAACTGTCATTTTAGTTGGTTTGCTGGCATCTGCCAATGCTGTTTCATTGTACACAAGGCACTCTTTCCTGCCCCTTTCTGAATTCTTTCTCTTCTGTATTTTACCTGCAAGTTACTACATCTTCCAGTACGTCTAACCTACATTCAAACATTTATCTTAGTTATGTCTCAGAAGCTGGATAATGGTTCTTCAGTCTTACTGTGGATGTGTTGCTGCTCAGTTGCAAGACGTGAGCTTTCAGTTCAGTCGCGTGGCTGCTCTGTCTTGCACTGCTCTGAAGTGCTTCTCTTCCTTGTGATTTTTGTGTTAGTGGAAGACAGTTTTTACTGGTAAAAACAGCGGTTGTTTTTGCCTTTGGAAAAGTTGTGGTTTGATACAAATGACCTGACCTGATGGAGAGCTGCTGCTGAAAGACATGACCTCATGATGTCCTCTCCACCCTTTGCATCATTTCCCACTGTTTCCTCTGCCTGGTGCTGGCATTAACCTGACCCATTAGCCTGGGCAGGAAGGAAAAACTGATTTTTCTGCCATTTAGTCTCATCTCCCACAGTCCAGGAGCAGAAAAGAGGAGGAGGAGGTCAGGAGGAGGAAGAAATGAGAGTGATACTTCCACTTTAGTGGCATTAGCTCACAAACCTATTTATCCAGTCACTAATTATGCAGCCTGGTAGGAAAATGATGAACTAATGTGAACTAGGAGCATGAGCTGTGTGTTACAGGGGTTAGAATACAAGAAAACAACTTGTTCAGTTATTTTGTTCAGTTTGCAGATGGTTTTAAGTGCCTGCTTTGCACTGCTTGTTTGGTGTGTGTGCCACAGGCTTTGAGTGTCTGTGAGACATCATCACATGGGCACCCCAGAAGAGAGTCTGGGACCCTCCTGTCTGTGAGACCCTTTTTATTATTTCTTCTGCATATGCTCTTGCTGTGGGCCTTTTGAAACCCAGCCCATAAAGAAACTATCCATTATATTTGTGTCACCTCAGGCTTCTCTCTGCTGTGAACTAGAACTGATCATCTGCTGAACTGCCCAGAAAGAAATGGAAAATGCAGATGCCTGAGGGGCACTTGAGCTGAGGAGGTGCTGGGCAGTCAGATGTCACTTCAGTCCTGTGGAGATCTACTGGCAGGACTGTGCCTTTTCTTTGTGTTATCTGGGAACCATTTAATTTATTTTCAAGGAGATTTACAGACACTTCTTGGGGATCAGTAAATTGTGAGGGGTGCACAAAGGGATTATCCTTCGAGTCCTTGTTCCTCCCTGGCCCTCATCTCAGGAGCTCTTTCACTTAAGGATGCTGTGTGGAGAGGAAATCCCTCCCTGATTTCAGAGCAATATAAATTCTTCAGTTCAGAAACAGTGGCCTTTCTGTTGTTTGTCTCATTCTTCTGTCCAGATAGCAGGGGAGTCACGGCATCTTTTGGACTTCAGAGAGCTTGGCACATCTTATTTTAAACTCAGATGAGAAATGCCAGTTTGCCCTGCTCTAGATCTTCCTACCTTGCTTGCAAATTGATCTGCATGTTTATACCTTGTCCTATCAATGCATCCATTCTACAGGAAACACTTGTGGCTTCTGTATCTGCAGCATTTTTTTCCACACTACAAGTCAGCTTTGCCACCTTGGCAGCTGTAACTGAGAGTGCACATCTTGGGCTGAAGCCTTGGGGTGGATGCTGTGACAGGCATCCTGCACCCCCAGCGTGCCCCTGCAGCTTCACAGGCTTGACCACAGCTGGGGGTCTGGTGACAATAAATCTGCCTTTTTCTTGGTCTGTGCATGAGGCAGAGAAACAACTAAATTGGTGCTTAAGTATAAACACATCTGCACAGTACCTGTGCAGGTAGTGGGTTTTACCCAAGAACTTTGTAAAAGTGGAAATTTTTCCACTGGATGTTTCTATTTGTCCTTGAATGAGAGCATCTCAGAAATTACACATCCAGATAGGCTTGCATAGCTGGGAATTATTTTTTCCTTCCACCTGGCTGTTTCCCCTTTTCTTTTTGAAGTTGTTGCTACTGCCTGAAAACTGGAAATCTTGTTGACTTCTAAGTGTCTGCTTGAAACCGAGGTGGGGTTTTTGTGCTTTTCCCTTAGTATGGAATATCACCATCAGCTTCATTTCACCATTGCACATGCTTTCCTTGTGCTGTTAACCATTGTGCTGTATCTGCTGGAAGCAGAGGGTTTTGTTACCTGTGGACAAAGAGAGGCTCCTTCGAGGTGTCTGCCAGCAGCAGGACCCAGCTCCCCACCTGGCCTTGCACACAAAGGGGCTCTGTCCTCAGGTTTGTCTGTAGCTGCACAAAGTCTGAAAGCTGAGCTCTGTGGGGAAAGCTGACACAAATTCTGTGTTCGCATTGCAGGCTGGCGGTTTCAAAGCTGCTGCACCTGTAGCCTGGCTTAAGAGGTTATTGTAATAGTTACTATCTCAGTAGACTTAGGACTTAATATTTTGTGTTTGAAATGGCTTTGTAAGAGGGAATGTGTTTGGTCTAACATCAGTCTCAGATGTGACAAGAGGGGGTAGTAAGCAAAAACCGTCACCTCAAGCACAGGGATGTTCCTTTGACTTTCAATTAGTCTGTGAGCAGTGATAATCATTTACTTATTTCCGTTCAGGGATTTATCAAGGGGAGGAGGATGATCATATTTTCTTTTACTTGAGCTTTAAGTTGAAGCCTGAGGTGGTGATAACTTCTCAGGCTCTCATGTGTTTATGCTAAAACATTGGTCAGCACTACCCTTGCTCTCAGCCAAGGCTGAAGAGACTCTTGGCACGTTTCTGTGTTACCAGTGGGCAGTTGCCCTAATACCAGAATCCATTGTGATTTCCAGTGAAAAACACATACATGGCAGGGAGAAACGATTTACTTTGACATTCCTTGAAGCACAAACAGCTGTGCTCCACCTTTTTTTTTTTCTTTTCATTTTAAAAGCACAGTGGCATCTCTCTGGATAATCAGAATTACAGCTGAGCATGAACAGCGGGGCACAGTTCTGCGCGGAGTCACTTAGCAGAGTGTTGCAACACAGATTATCCGATGTGAAACAGCTGTATTCATTACTAATAGAGTAATTTGACAAAACACCAGCATGGCTTTTTCCCACAATAACAGATGTGTGGAGCAGGCTGCCACCCCCTCCCCAGATTGCCAGCATCTGTGCGTCATGTCATGCTCCGAGGTGCGGCGTGGCCGCGGCTCCTGCCAGAGTGGATGCATTTATTTTATCCGTGTGATGAAATAGTTATGTTGTGACTAATCGGGATCCATCGGCTGGAAAATTTTAACGACTTGGAAGGGAATCTTTCTGCCTTGTTATTGCTTATTACTTAATAATAGTGTTTTGTGGATGCAAATGTATCGTAGCTTCCCAGCGCATGCCAGGCACATCTGAACTTCCCCCTTTTTTTTCTTACTATCAGCTGCTAAAAGGGCGGTAAAGGATTTGTAGTCTGCTGTACACCTCTCAGGTTCTCCCTGAGAGCAGTGGAGCTGTTGCTTAGCTTGCAGATGGGAAAGTACATGTTACAGCCAAATAACGTGAGGTTGTGGGCAGTGAGAGTCCATTTCCCTCCATTCTCCGCCTACATAAGTCAATTTGTTTATTCCATGTTTAAGTTCTCAGTAGAAGCACCTGTGATTACAATAACTTGTTTACAATTAAACTACTATATCACAGGGGCCACCTAAACATAGTGAAAGGAATCAGAAAGCTTATTGCCTTTGGGAGGTCACTGGCCTCTGGAGTAAGAGGAGGGGAGGGGGAGAGCAGCAGGGACTGGGGAGCTGGGGAAGACATGTGGCTTCAGACGGTTCAGAAATAGAGCTTTGATTTATTTCTGTTATTTGTTAAAAATATCCAACAGTCCTCTTTGGTGAAATGCAAGGTACTGAATAGCAGAATGTGATCACAGTTACTTTTTTTAGAAGATAGGATACTCTTCACATCAAAGCACAGAAATGACAATTCCATTTCCCATGTCCCTGCAGTAATGTTGTTTTTTTTTTTCATGTGGCTAACATGCTGAGTGTTGCTCAGTTTCTCAGATTTTTGGGTTTTGGAGAGATTTCTCATATATTGATCTCCATGTCTTAGAAGCAAATAATCTCAAACCCCTGATTTTGTATTAACCTACCAGTAATTGTCAGTAAGTATTTCACTGGAAAGAAATGAAGAGCACAGAAGGTGAGAAATCTGAAGAATCTGAGAAATCCCATGGAAGCCGAAAATGAAATAACTGTGAGCCAGTTTTACTTCAGGTACACTTGTTAGTCTGATGAGTGTGATCAAAGACTTCGAGCGTTTCTTGTAACTGCAGGCAGTCACTGGGGGTGGATCCAGCACCTCAGCACCCTCCAAAACAGGAAGGGCATCCCAAGGGGTGCATTGGACAATCAGAGACATGGACAGCTCAGCATCTGAAAATTTGGTGGGATGGATCTGGAGTAAGGCCTTTACAAAGAGCAGGTTTGTGTGAAGCTGCTCAGTCCTTGCTCTTTTGGCACAAACTGGGGGAGCACAGCCAGAAGGAGGTGCAGCTGCTGCTCTAGACATAGGCACTTCATTTTACCTTTTACCATTTCACTTTTTACGTCTAGAGAGGTAAAGATGTGCTTGTCATGCTCCCATCAATTTGATAGAACACAATCAAGGTGTAAAGCATGTTTCTTTCAGATGCTGATAATTTTCAGGATATTTGGTACCATGTAGTTTTACAAACAAAGTCCCCTTTTAATAACTTTTAAAATCTTGAGAGTGCAAAAGAGGAAAACGAAAGAGCTTTCCAGCATGGACTTTTTGGGCAGCCCAGTTCTTGCTAGAACACACGTTTTGTGTACAGAGTCAGCAGTTTTAGGCAATCACAGCACATGGAGACAGTGCTGGTGGGATGCTGGGGAATGCCAGAAGTGCTCCCGTGGCTCTGGGAGATGAGCAGGACAGTACCCAGGCAGAGCCCTCAACAGATCAAACACGGAGCCTCTTTCATCACACTCTCCTTAGCCAGACGTGCCCTTGGCACAGGAATGCAAAAACCTTTGTCACAAGCCAGGCTGAAAGAAACTGTCTTTCAGCACAGCCATTTTTCCCTCACCTTGAGCTTTTTCAGCAGATGTTAATAAAGCTCTAATAACGCAAATATTTGTTAATAAAGAAAAAAAATCCCTAACTTGATACTTGGAAGCAAAATCATGTGAAAATACTTTTCTGGTTATTTCTGCTTGCAGGTTTTATAATGTGAATTATTTTTAAGTGTTCAGGTTGCCAGGATAGCTCGCTGCATTCCTTCAGTAATGTGGCAAAAATGTGTCCTTCAAACTTGTTAACCAGCCCTGGGCTTCAGGAACAGCACTGGGGAGACAAAAGTGTGTTGTTTCCAAACAGGACAATATCAAACAACCCATTCATTTTAAAATTAGCTGGGGAAAGTAGGGAATGCCTGCAGGTGATCTTTCATGTTTTGGTTTAGAGACCTGTTTTCAAGAAGGAATCTGAGTCAGCTGGACCAGCCCTCATGGTAAATCCATTCTGCAGGTGATGCCCCGAGTCCACTGTGGTGCTGGGATTAACATATTTCTGGTAGAGCTCCCTCCTCCACAGCACTGTCAACATTTTAAATGTAAACAGAGTTTTATTGGGGAGTGTGTGCAGCTGGAAAGCAACATCTGTGATGCTCCAGTGTTTTCTTCTGATGTCCAGCTGATAAAAATAAATGCATAGCTATGGTTGCCTTACTGTTGGCTCATTATCCACAGGAGTCCTCGGGAGTTGAAGGCTTTATTTTTTCTTTAAAAGCTTAGCTGTTTCTTGCATATGTTTTTTTTTAAACTTTGTTTAGGGTTTTGTCTACTGTCTGTGTTTTGTTTCAGCCTCCTAATAAGATTATTTAAATTTGACATCCTAACTGTTCTAGGACAATGCTTTTAGAACAAACCCTAAAAAGTTTAACATATACAGATGTGAACCAGAAAATCTGTATTTTCCTTTATTATTCTGCCAAATGTTATGTGCATTTCCTTTTAAAGTATAAGAATTCAAACAGTAACAGTTGCTTGACTTAGAGCATAAGCTGGTAATGAGATTGTTAATGACACCGTGATATTAAAAGTAAGGAAATTAGGCTGCAGCAATTAACTCCTTTTATTACTTGTCTGGTGTTTTCTTGTGTTAAGGACGTGGGGTTCCTTAAATAAACCTCTGAAACTACTTTCTTCTTTCCAAGTGAAATTGGTTTCTACAACTCCTTCACATCATCTGGAGTCTATAAGCTGCTAATGGATCATGATCTATATCTCTGATTGGGTTAAAATACAAAGTAGAAAATTGAAATGCATGCTTAGAGACTCATGCAAGTATTAAAAATCAAGGATTGTGGTTTTCTTTGAAGGAAAAATGCAGCTGTTAAGTCCAACATCAGAATACCAGACATTCACTTAACCTTTGTGGGTTTGTTTACACCTTTGATTTTCCTTTTCCTTCAGCAGCTTGTTATAACCTTAAAAAAATGAAAATTTTTTATTACTGTGTGCCAACAAATACCTTGTTAGAGACTGACCTGAATCATTAGACCAAAGGAGTAGGAAATAATCTTGTTGCTCGAGCTCCTCACTTTGTCTTTTTGGTCCAAGATTTCTTGTGTTTTGTGAGGGAAAGCTGAAAAGGGAGAATGTAGTTACATTTGTAATGTTTTGCATGCAGTGTGTGGGGGTGGGTGAGTGTGCCACAAGGTCAGCTACATGCTATATATAGTATAAAAATATATAAAATCTTTAAATTGTAGTGAACCAGTCTGTGTAACAGCCTTGCAAGAGATCAGGGGGTGAGAGCTTCGTTTATCTTTAATAGTGCAGGAAATGGATGTTGTGCTAAGGTCATGGAATGGTTTGGGTTGGAAGGGACCTTCAAGATCCAGCCCCTGCCATGGGCAGGGACATCTTCCACTCTCCCAGGTTGCTCCAAGCCCTGTCCAACCTGGCCTTGGAAACTTCCAGGGATGGAGCATCCCCTGCTTCTCTGGGGTGTTGTAGTGCCTCACCACTCCATAAAGGCTCTGTGTAATGTCTAAAGCAAGAGAAAGCGATCTTCCTATCATACAACTTTATGTATAAACTGTAGCAGATTATACATTATGCTAATGGTTATTTCAGTGTCATAGACCCTAATCACTAAACATCTAAAAAAACATCACTTGTTTGCTTAAACTCATGTCAAATGGTTTTGATATCTGTGGGGATTGACCCTCCTGGTAAAGGGAAAGAGCAATATTGTTATATCCTTTATTTGTGGAAGTAAAAGATTTATGAGCATTAGTTGTGTGTTAAACAGTTCTGTCTTCAGCAATCAGTTCAGTTGAATGAGAAGTTGATTCATGTGCAAGCTCTTTGATAATCAGTAATAATATTCAGCCTGCTATAATAAAAATTTAGAAATAGTACTAAAAGTGTTAAGGCTTCTTCTCCAGTTCCTTTGTGTGTTAATGCTGTTAATTTTCAGTCGTCAAATCTGCTTCCAACCTTGGGCTTTTGGTTGAGTTTTGTGACAGCGCTGTGCAGAATTGTGTTCTCACTTTCCAGTCTCTTTGGGTGAGTAGTGAAAATTAAGGATGTCAGCTCATCTGGGTGGGGAGATTGTTTATAAAATTCTTGGAAATGTTTTATTTCTGCTTAGAGTGACTCCAAAAAATAGCACATCCTGTGTGCCAGTGGACCCACTTGCCCGTCTGTGCCCTGGCAGTGTAGGAGATGCTGCAGAGTGCTTGAAATTGGTCTGGTAGCTCTTCTTGTGTGAGCTCATGAAACCAAACATAAAACTGTGCCTTTACTGCACCTGTTTCACTGGGTGTGTTATCTGGAATGACATATTGCAAAGGTATCTTAGCAGGCGGGTTCACATTACCTGAAATCTGAGCTGATTATTGGATACTGAGACAAGCCAGGTTAAAGTATAATTTCAGCTGCTGCTGTAACAGTGAGTGACCCAGAAAGGCTTTCTAAAATCTCAAACTCTTTATGCTTTTCCATGTTGTCTTTGTAATCCTGCATGTAGCATTGTCTGTTTAGCTTTGCTTTCTGTCCTCACAGTTTTGATTTTTGGCACAGTGCTTTTAATTGTTTTCCGTCTGCACGTAGTATGGAATATGTAGATTGCCATGAAAATAATGTCATCTTAATCAAAACAAAAGGGAGCTTGAACACCTATTGAACTCAAGTTTCTGAGACTTCAGGCTTTTCTCTTCCATTAAACACCTCCCCATGTAAGTAATAATATGCAAAATAAAATGTATTGTGCCTTAGAAGAGCTTGAATATATGGGTTATTTTGGTAAAGCACACTTGCAGGCAGTTCATACCAAATGCAAACTGGAACCAGTCTATTTCCATTGCTTTCCAGTTAGACATCACAGCCACTGGCTGCCTCAGCTGGCAGTGCAGAGCACAGGGGGCTGTCCTGGTTGTGATGAGAGAATTGATCCATTCTGGTTCTCCACAAGATTTATGCCTGCTTGTGCCCAGAGCATCCCCTCCCTTGATTTCTCTTAAAATTTGCGCTGTGTCTCACAGACCTGGTACATATAATTGAGAGACACAGAGTGTTTTGCCTGGTGTGATTTGTGCACTAATCTCAAGGTGTTGTGAGGGCTTTTGTGCAGCATTGGGTGTGAGGTGATGGAGCTTTTGGTCCCTCCTGGCACAGAGGGGACCTCAAATGTTTCACTTTCCAAGGGTGAAATCAAATAACTTCAGAAAAAAGGGCTGGTACCACCTTCCTGGGTGCAGTTCTATAGTGACTGAACCAACTTTATTCAAGAATACAGGTGACATTGGTGCAGCTGATGGCTGATCAGAGGGAATGCTCTGCCATAGCCAGAATGACAATGGCACAAAAATTGCTTCTGGTTTCTCTTTCCAGTTGGGTCACTGGTTACAGTGGAAAACAAGATACATGGAGTCTTTTTCCCCCAGGTAACAGCAGTTGTGAGAATTAGTGCACATTCAAGCTTTTATTGATAGAGCAGACCCTCCCACTTAAAGTGCTCTGTTATTTTGCTGTGAAATGGAATCTGTTGATTACAAAACCTTTCAGACCATCCTTATTTCACAATGGTTTATCTGCTTGGCCACATACCATTATTCTTGCAGTCACTTTTGCCCTGATGCTGAAATGATAGTGCTCAAGCATCCAAGGAATTCTAAACACGGAGTGGGGACAGTTCCCAGGAAAAGTGCTCTTGCCGTGATTTTCTGTAAAAGCAAAAATTCCGTAGGTATTTACATAATTGTCATAACAATCTGCATAAAATCTCCACTGAATTCTGAAATCAGCTTTTAAAATAAATGCAGAAATACTCTTTTATTTACCAAAGAGATGAGGTGTTTGGTAACCAATCTGCAATTACAAACGGGCACTGAAGTGAGGCTGCTGAATATTTAATTTGCTTAATGTACAACTGCCACTGTTAATAGCTTTGACACAACTAAAAGCTTTGCTCATTCAAAAGGCAACAATTAATAAACAAGATTAATTTTTAAATTAATTCTTTATTTACCAGAGGAAAAGCCTTTTGTTCTTTTAAAAAAACAGGTGGACAATTATCTCCTTGGTGGGTATGTGCAGAAGCAAGTGGGCGTCTTCAGAAGGTGTTTGCATACTTATTCCAATTTTTATGAAATAAGTGTTTTAATATAAATAGAATTTAGGGGAATGATTTAGCTTTAAATTATTTTCCTGTATGAAAGCGCATTTATGTATTCTTTGGTTCCACTTGCAGGAGGAGTACTGGTGAGGAGGAGAGGGCTGAAAATTCAGTTGGTTTTGTTATTTGGGGTGTTTTTTAATGTTTGAAAAAAAGCATCATCAGTTCTATCTACTTTTTGTGGGCAGGTCCTTGGGTGATTTTATTACTTGCATTTCTCCCCCTCCAAAGATGCTTTTCCCAGGGGCCTGTGGCAGCATGGAGACACCCCACACCCCTCTGTGGAACAGCACCTGGAGGATTTTTGGCCCTGGTGTTTTTTGCCCTCTGCAGGGAGCTTTGTCACAGAGGTGGCTCTGACATCCTGCAGCTCCTGGGATTTGCCTTCCTCCCGTGTCATGCTTTACCAGGCTGCTTTGGAAATCTCCCTGCTGCTGCTGCATGTACAGAATTTTGGCAAATCACTCACTCTGTCCTGTGTCCCAGGAAAACCAGGAAACCTAACACAAGTATTTCATTTTTAAAAATTGAGTATTTTTGACATGCATTAAGTATTTTTGCTGAGCAGAGTAACTACCCTTTACAGGCTCTCCTGGCTGGAATAGGGATGCATGTGGATGTCACAGGTTAGTGCTATCCCAGGGCAGACAGCTGTTGGTAACTTCGGACATTTTGTGATTAAAACAAATAGTGTTACCTTCTAAAACAACACCCTGATGAAACTTCCTCTTAGCAAAATGAAAAATCATCATCCTGTGCCTAGCTGGAAACACAGAACAGGAGAATCTTGGAGAAACTGCTGATCCAAGACTCATTTCCAGATTTGTTTGAGCTGTGCTTGTCTCGTGACACTTGAGACGGGGATTGGTTTGTTGGAGTGACTGGAAGTCTGAATGCCTGGTTTATTTAGTAACCACTGACCCAGCAAACATCCCCAGTAGTCAAATGGAGCAGCTGCCTCTTCTGGTGCAGCCTGTGTGTGCAGGGCAGCCTTGTGCCACTGGGGTGGGAACATTGCCTTTGGAGTAGAAGATGCTCAATGCAGTCAGATCACTTTCTAAGTCTGGAGGAAGTTGTTTTATTTTGTT
>VZTZ01019011.1:726022-760502 GCA_013400955.1 Drymodes brunneopygia | reverse complement strand
TTTAAATCCTGAAGTCGCTTAGAACACCTCTTCTCCTGAGGTTAAGAGTCCTCACAGAGCTATCATGGAAGTAAATAAATTTTAAGAAGTTTGAGTTGAGGGTTATTAATGCATTAGTCCACCAGGATGAGCTTCCACTGCTTGTGTTGGAAGCATTTCCAAGCATTATGTAACTTGGGTATAGAAAAAGGCATCTTTATATACAGGAGTAATTGAACAAATGTTACCGGGGTCAGTCTTGAGGTGGTTGGTTTTTCATGTATTTAATGCCAAATGCTTAAATCCTCTGGATCTTCTTGGTCTGGTCTGTGCTCCATTAGGTGAAACCTCATTTATATTGTAGTACATAACATTTATGTACCACATTCATGTTGTAGTACAGGCTTTCTTGGTTGATCCAGTTATTGAGGGCCTCAATAACCAGTGAAGTATTTCTGGGCAACAAGAAATATTTGTGTGAAGGTGATGGAGAAACCCCCTTTTTTTAGCGGTTGCAGAAGTGACTCTTAGCAAAGCCCACTCCTCCCCAGCCCTGCAGGATGGTTTCTCCACCTGTTTCCTGAGCTGTGAGTGCTCCAGTGATGCTCAGGGAGAAGAGGATGGACACAGCCACAGCATGGACAGGGCTCCTGGGGGGAGATTTCAGATTTCAGCCTGTGCCACATGGGTCCCACTCCTGGTGGTGTTCTCCTGCCCATCTGCAAACTGTTCCTGGCTACCAGCTGTTACTTGTTAAGAGCTTTTTTTTATCATTTGGACCCTATTTGTTACTCAAATTGGTACATGGTGGAACATGGCCTGTAAGATTAGTTCTGATAATTTTATAATACAAATTCCTTCAACATCAATAGAGTTGTGCCTGGTTTACTGCAGCGTGGTCAGTCCCCAGATGGTAGAGCATGGTTCCCTAAAGCCCTGAAATTATCTGATTACAATGATTTTAATGCTGATCATGAGTAGCAGTGGTACAAAGTATCCAGCTATACTTTGGAGAGCTTAAGAAGATCTTTCTTAATAGGCTTTCTTACCAGCAGCCTTAAAATCAAATAAAGCAAAAACAATTTCACTGTTCAAAGATGAATGCAGGCTGGGTAATTTTTATCCAGTGGACTTCATTAAATAACTGTGCCAGGTTTAGGAGCTCTTGCTAATGGCAGGAGTATTTAGAGGCAATGCTTTCAAGAGAAAAGTTGCTTTTCCCACACTGTTTACCCTACATCAGAGGAAAACTGAGAAGGTGGCAGGATTAAAGTTACAAAAATGAAATGTCTCAAAGATTCTTAGACTTCGCTTGGTGCTCTGGTGCATTCCTGTCTTTTTGTATAAATAATTCACACAGTATTAGTGAGTGTTGAAACAAATTGAGGCAGAAGAAATTTCCAGGTGTTTTCTACCTGATATTCCTCACATTCTTTTCATGCCTGGTGGGTTCATAAGAAACTGGCTGCCATGGAGTAATTAACAGACCATAACTCACTTAACAGACAGGAGTAGAAACCTTGTATTGTGTAAACTTTCCTCATTATTATGGTACATTTCATGCTGTTCGCATGTCTTTGTTTTTTAAGTCTTGTATTTTTAAGAGGCCTCTGTAGACAGCACTCTGCAGGCTTGTGTGCAGCATTAAAGCTTTTTCCTGCAGAATTAAATCACAGAATTACTTAGGTTAGATGGATCTCCAAAGACCATCCCCAAAGCCAAACAGAGCAGGTACTCAGGGACTTCTCCAGCTGAGTCTTGAACATCTCCAAGGTTGGGGATTCCACAGCCTCTTTGGGCAGCCTATTATTTGATCACACTCATGGTGAGTGAATAAAAAAAAAAGAAAAAAGTCCTCATTATATGTGATTGCAATTTCATGTGTCTGAGTTTGTCTGTTGCCTCTCATCATAGTGCTGTGCACTTTGGAAAAGTCTGGCTCCGTCTCTGCTCCTCAGTAGTAATGGGTTTTCCTTTAGTTACAAAAGCTATTTTCTCCATCTGGACAAAAGCAGAATTGGTGGTTAAACCCTAAGCTGTGTTTCCTTGAAGACCTTTCTGAAGTTATACATCACAAATTCCCAGCTCGATGTTTTGAAGGCGGGGGTTGGAATGTGGGTGGTTTTCCATTCTGGGTACAGCTGATCTGCTTCTGTCCATAAATATTCAACAGTTCCATTCAAGAATGTTTTAAAATGCTTTCCTCTTAGCAGCATTGTGCATTTTGTGTTCTCAAACTTTTAATTTGGCAAGTCAGATTCAGACACCTACCCAGAATTGCTGGCAAGCCTGCAGATTAAATTAAGGTGTAATGGCCTGGCAGAAGCTCCTGCTGTGTTCTGCTGGGGCATCTGCCCAGTGCCAGTTGCATTTGGTAACTCATGGGTTCTCTGTGTTGTTCTGCCCCATGGAGACTGGGATTCTGTGTTGTTAAAACTGGAAGGTGAATTAGAGCAAAGTTTCCAAAATTTCAAAGATCATGTGCTTTTCAACAGTGTGCTGTTCTTTTAATCAAACTGAGTTCATTTACTGTTTACACCTCAACAGTGGGGTGGAGTTCAGCCCCATGTGCCACCTGACAACACTGGAATGATAAAATTAATCCAAAAAAACTTGGATGGATGCTTCAGTGCCTCTGTGCAAAGGGAGCACGTGGGCTTCTCCATTTAGTGCAGTATTTCTACCACTGTATTTTTAAGCTACACTCAGTGCATGTAATTCCATACTTGTGAGATACTGTGTGTGCCTTTGTGGGTCGGTCAGGTTTCTAAAGTCTGAGAATTACATGTGTTCAGGATCTTGCTGGATCAAACTAATTGTATGTATTTATGTAAGTGATTGACAGGCTCACTTAGTGTGCTAAAAATAATGAGGCTCCCTCAATTTATTCAGCAGGAAACTTGATATTCCTTTTCAAAAGAAGGGCAATGCTGTTTAAAAAAGAAATATGATGGCGTGTTATTACTTGTGGGTATGTTGTTGTAAGTCTGAGTTGTGAGGCTTGCAACAGCTCTCAGTAGATCACGTACCTTCTCGTGCCTGTGTGAAGGATAGATGTGCTGCCTTGGAATTCCCCCAAGCAGATTTCATCTCGTCATTTCAAACAATTTGTGGTATCTCCTTTGAATATTGTTTTCCATTGTTCATTGTTAAACCACTCCCGCCTTCAAACCCAGGGCCTGTTTCATCTCAGTGGCAGATCGTCCCCTCTGTGTGCCTGCACATCATTTGGTGGCCTTGTGCCTGTGGTAAAGGAGATGGTTTATCTACCCTCTCTCTTCTTTTGGGGTGCATTGTATATTTTCTTAGCAGTTCTTGGAAAGAATTGTTTTTGAGATGGAGAAGATGATTGATTTTAGTGTGTCATTTTTTAGCCAGGCACATGGGTTTTAGTATTCAAAGATGAGGAACAGGCAGAGTTGAATCCTATACTGAAATAAGGCTTCAGGTCTAATAACTATCTCCATGGCCAAAAAATGATCACTTGGTGCTGCCAGATCTGTGTCCTTTCATGTGTAACTTATCTCTTAGCTGAAGTGCAGTAGCATCTAACTGCACAGGATGGATAATTTAGGTGCTTGCATATGTGTCTGAATGCCTGGATTTGCCCTGGAGTGAATTCTCAGTGTTCAGGTGTGTTAATCGAGGCTCACTGCCTGGCCTAATTTAACATTTGAAGAAGAGGCAAGTAAAATGGGCTGGAAAAAGACAGTAGGAAGAGAGGAACTAGGTAACCTTGCCTGTGAGGCAGGCTATTCATGTAGAATAATCTGGATTTTTTTTTTCTCCCACCTTTCCCCTATTTCTGTGTAGTAGCCTGATGATAAAGGGCTTTTCCCAGAGTTATTTTCTGTTTGAGTTTAATGTCAGTATGGAGATTAAAGATGTTTGTTTTCCATTGGCTTAGTAAGTCTAAATCCAGCCTTTGAAGTCAGGTCATTTGAGATTCTTTAGATGAAAAATCAACTCTTTATTTGGTAATCTACCCAACACCCTCAGATTTCAAGCTTAAATAAAATGCTGCCTCTGCTACAAATGATGTCAGTATTGCCTGAGGTTTGTTTAAGCAGAAAGCTGAAGTCAGCTTGAACAAAACTTGGCAAAAGTGGGATGTTTTATTCATGTGGATGATTTGAATAATGTCCCAGAGTTTCCATGGTATAATTTTGTTGCACCTAATGTTTAAAGAGACCCCCATTCCCTTCATTTAGGGAAAGCCCTTTGGTTGGGATTCATGTTTGGGCTTATGGTGAGTGGTGTATTATTGCTGTGTAAATACAGACTTTTTCCATGCATACAAGCTCTCCTAACATTTATGGATCTCTGCTGAGGGCTGCAGGGCAGTACCTGAGAGACGTGGTGCTGCCAGCAGGCAGCCTTGGAAGCTGGGAGGCAAATGGAAAAAACATCCCATGAGTTTCAGGGTTCCCTCTTACCCTTTTCCTCCTGCTCCTCCTTTGCACGATGCCTTTTGCAGCTTCAGAGAAGGATTTCACCCCTCTTTGTTGAACGTATCAAGGAGCTCATGAGAAGGTAATTCTTGAACTGGGGTGTATCAGAATAGAAAACTGTTCCTACTTGGTACTTCTCCCCTTCTAAAATCCCAACAACACACAAACTAAAGTACCCACCTCCAGCCCAGCTACTGACTGTACTGGGGACAAGCATCAGATTTGGAAGAGGAGGTGGGATTGTGGTGATGCAAGGACTGTGACCTTTTGTAACATTAGTGTGTTCAAGCAGGGCTGTTCTCATGGATTTCTGTAGTTTTGAGGGTTTTTTTTTCTCTGAATCTACCACTCCATGAATCTGTTTGAAGCAGGACATTTGATTAAGGATGCAGAAGTTGCAGGTCTCTCCATTAGGGCTGAGTTAATGAATTCCACAAGTTCAAAATAGCAATAGTTAAGATGGAGCACACGTCGGGCAGAGGAAAGCTAATTACTTCCATTGATTGCTTGGAGGCCTGGTGCTGTATGTCAGAGTCTCTTTGTGTGGCAGGGACTTCTCAGCTTCCTGCGGCAGGAGCCCACGGTACAACCACAGATGGGGATGGAGCCCTGGCTCATTCCTGCAGAGGGGAGGGAGTGCAGGCAGGAACCTGCAATTCCCCTGCGAGAATGGGTGGCAGGAGGCTGACGGGGCTGTGTGAGCATCTCTGTGCCCACCTGAGAGGCAGGTGTGATCAGGAGAGGCAGAATCTCCCCGTGCATTTCTAGGGAAGGCTCCCACTGCTGGCTGCTGATGCTGCATAAAAGCTGCAGTTTGCTGTTCCTTGGCCGACAGCAGATTTGAGTTTTAATACCCACTGCTAACTTGCAGCCCGTTTGCTGCTTGGTGATTGTGATTAGCTGCTTTAGAAACCCTCAAAAAGCCACAGCATCAAGAACCAGCTAAGTATCCAAAGGCAGATTTGTAATATTGTCCAGAAGTCTAAGCTACTAAAGACACACTTAAATATAATTCCGCGGTATTTCCTCCCCCGTTTTCCAGCTTCAGAATATTATTTTGGATACCAACCTAAGGCTGAGAGGAGGGAGAGACAGCTTTTTTTTCTTGTTGAATTGTGAGCAGGGCACAAAGGGGTGTTTGTTCTGGAGCTGATGGGCTGCGGGAGCCCTGACAAGGGCCCGCAGTGCTCCTTGCGCCGCGTCCCAGGAATGCTGGTGTTTGCCGAGGGGATGGCTGGGCTCACTGTCCAAACACATCCCTGCTTGCCAACTGGGAACATATTGCAGGCTCTGTGAGGCACTCCATCACGGCTTGAATAGCTCCTCTTGTGTTCAGGCACTCTGAATGCAGAGAGAGAGAGAGAAATATTCCTTTCAGCCTTCTGCAATGTCAAAAAAAACCTTTAGTGACCGTATGAGAGAATTGCCTTAATGCAGGGGTTCAGAAAGGGAAGGAAGTTAAGAAGAAGGGATGGGATTTTTACCATTTGTCACTGTATTTTTAGATTTAAACTTTTCTTTGCATTAAAATGTTGCTGTATCTGCTATTTCTTGGGGAAGAAAAATTGTAAATGCACATTTTTAGCATACCAGTCTGTTTATTTTGAAAAAGTGTTTGCTGTCACTAGCAAGTTCATCCCAGCTCTTTTCTAGGAGACTAATATAGAGCTTGTAAAATAATTCTTTTCATCTTGTAAGCCTTCAGCTGTAGTTTGTAAACATACTTGTGTTTTGGAAAATTACCATAGCAAGGCCTGATTCCACAGCAGCAAGTGCATTAATTGATCCATTACCTGTGCAAGCTTATCTGGAGTCAATGGATTTTATACAAGCTTAAGTCTGTGCATGTGATATTTGTTATAGATAACTTGATATGATTTTGGTGAATTGATCTGAAAATTATAATACATAGTGAAGTAACTTGAGGCTCTTTGCAGCATAAGCAAAATTTCACCCTTGCTCCCTTCCCTCCCCCAAGCAGCATTCTCCCATTCCTGAACTATATTTATATCTAACTTAAATAAACATGGATTATAATTCCTTTAAGTGCAGTGCTCATCTATTTTTGTTTTCAGAATGCTTCACAAGCAATTTTGCAATTCCAAAGTGGGGGAGCTTTTTGCGTGGAAGGAAAAGCTGTTGTGAAGGCGGGAAATAAAAAATGCATTTTAAAACCAAGTGAAAAAGAATCCTGAGTTGTGCTCGGGACTTGACAGTGTGCACACATTATCTAAGAAATAACAAGAATGTGTTTGTTCCGGGACTTTTGTGTGCAGGAGAGGGAGGAAGGACTTCACTGCTGTCACTGTTTCTATAGTGACAGCTCATTCTCCAGGCAGTATTGACATAAACTATAGTCAATCATTTATAGCGAGCAAATGTAAAGAAAAAAAATTAACCACCTAAGAGTGTTTATAAGCTCTTCGCAGTATATTATAAATTGTATGTGGAAGTTATTCACTCTCTGAGGTTTGTGTAGTTTGCTGTGCTATGAGATGCTGATAAAATATCCGGATGTGGTGCACATTTTTATGAAATACCTGTAAATGGCTCTGGCTAATGGGTTCAGTATGGTGTATTGCGTTGTAAAATGTCTGTGAGTGCATGATGGTAAGAAATTTATCTTAAAGCAGGCAAAGTTAAATTGCAAGAGATGGAGAAGATGATTGATGCCTTATCTTTTATCATATGTGTCTTGATAGTCAGAAGCCAAATTCTAAAGCAGAGTAAGGAAGAGTTTAGTTATGGCCACATCCTACCAGATCCTCATTTGGTGCTGGCTTTTGTAGGAAGAATGGACTAAGGTTGAAACCCAAGTGTGGCAGTGTAGGAATTATCCCCAGAGATGCTGTGCACTGGGTCAGCCTGGTGGGCTCCAGCTGTGCCTGCTGCCTTGCCTGGCTGTGACACCAGCTGTGTGAAGACTGTGGTGCCAGACATTGTGCCAAGTTGTGAGTTTCTCTGTCTGACACATAAAAGCATAATGTATTTTTACTAGAAGACTTGAATTTGGAGCAGTGCAGCCCAGACTGACCCCCAGCTGGCCACAGGTTCACTGTTGTAGGTGCAGGAAGATCCTGAAGGCATCTTCAGCTTGTCAGTTCTTTTGGATTCCTGGTGGACAACGGGAGAGATTCCATGGCAGCTACTGGATGTCACTTGAAAATCCTGCCCAGCTCTCATCAGAGTGGCACTGGAGTTTTCCATGCAATATAGTTTAATTTTGGCAGGTTTGTGTTTTCTATAGGAAAAGCTTGGTTGGAGAATGATTTCAGCTTGCTTGAAAGTTGCTGCTTACTGATTTGGCATAGTGATATCCTTGGGTTTGGATGAATGTTGGAAGAGTGCACATCTTGCTGTGCATCCAGTCACTGTAAACATATTTCCAAGTGGATCACTGTGGAGCATTTTGTATTCTCTGGGATTTCACTTAGGTGTGGCTAGAGTTCATCACGTGGGATAGATGAAAGTCCTCTATGACCACAAATTTATGGGTTAAAATTTCACTGTTCATAATTTTTTCAGAATTATTACATATATGACAGCATAAATGTTTTCTATGATTTTGACTGTAATTTCCAGAATTAGTTCATGTATGGCAAGTATGTGTGTAACTGTGCACAGACATACAGAAATCAGAGGAAAAAAAGGAGGGGAATATCTAAAACAGGTGGTGTGGAACAGTATTTCTGTTGCACTGACACAGCAAAGTTTTTAGGAAAGATATTTTCCCTAATGCAAACTATATTGATTTAATGTAACTCAGATGCAGGGCAAAATGTGAAGTGACAAACTACATTTTTCAGAGAATTTTTTGTTGTTTTCTTTCACCGTGGCTCTGGTTATTGAATCTTGGGTATTGAGGGAGAGTGATTTAGTAGTTAGAGAGCTGAGCACCACTACAATTCATTTATTTCCCTAATTCTTTCTCTTGCTTTCTGATAGTTTCTCCTCTTTGCTGTGCTCTCCTATAAAGGCAGTATTAGAGCTTACAAGGTAATGTGTGATGGGGTTTAGAGGTTATTTAATGCTGATAATTTTTGATGCTCAGCTTTCTCTTGGTGAATCCATGAGGTGACCGTGATTCTGTTGTGCCAGGCTGTTCTGCCAGCTCATGTCTGGGGTTCAGCATAAAATATTTAATGTCTCATGTTCAGATTCTCTGGTGGACAGTGTCATTGCCTACAAACCAAAGGCTCACTTTCCTTCCGTGTTGGGGTAACCTGGACATAAAATGCAGCATCAGGAGTGTGATACAGAGTGTGCACAGAAAGGAGGAAAAAGAAGAGATGAGAAGCTCATGGTCAAAACTTGAACTCTTTGCTTTGAAAAAAAAAAAAAAATCACCGTATTAGGTCTCTAGGGATGCTGCAAATAAAGAGAAGAAGTTTATTGGAGAAATACATGTCTGTGGCATGAAGTAGTTTTTTCTGAATGCATCATCTTTCTTGGCCAGAGCCCCATTTCTAGGTCTGAAGTAAAAGCACTTAGAAATCAGAAGTTGAGTAAAACTGCTCTGAGTTTAACATAATGAAATGAACCTGTTAGGCACTCCCAGCAAATAAAGCAGGCAGTGCATGAGGTGTGTTTCTCCAGAATGCTTTTTTTTTCCTGAAATTTTCCTAATCAGTTGCTGAACACGGCTGCAATCTTAACATCAGAAAGGCTTGTGGCAAACAAGGCAGTCTTTAACCAGAAAGGTTGGTGAGTGTTAATTTCTGGACTTCCAAAGAAAATAGCAATGATACTGACTTTTTTATATTTTCCAGTGATAATTTCTCTAGATTATTTTCTTCTTAGCCAGACCTTACAATGCATGCAGATTTCAGTAAGTTCTTGATGGGCAACTACAAAAGTAAATGCAGGGGTAAAAACAGTTGAGTCACGAGCCTGAGCCCCATGAGAATAGATCTGAAGCCAGCATGATGCAGTGTTACAGAAACAGGGCTTTCTTCGAGCTGTGGAGACTCTGAGTCACCAGGACAAATTGTTTTTGTTATTTTATTTTTTTTTTAATTGTGTGCTGGGAGGGCTAATGCACAAACTTGGATGACCCAGTGAGTTGTTTTGCTCCTTGTTAGACACTGTTGGAAGGGACAGGTATTCCTGTCCCTTCATCAGCACTGCTGTTGATGGCAGTGCTGCCTGGTCACTGGAAGGGTTTAGAAATAAATAAACGCTGTTCACTGCTGGGAGTGGAAGTGAGGAGAAAGAAAAGGAAGAACATGACTGTGGAATCTTCCCTCTTTGGAGGGTGAAGCATTTTGGTTGTGGGTGCAATTCACAAGTTACATCACTGTATCTGCATGAAGTTTTGGGGTCATAGAAAAAGACCATTCAAACTTGAGAGTTGGAACTTGAACAGGGTTCATGGTTTCTACCCACATCAAAGTTGTTTAGGGACAGAAATACGCGGAAGAGGGATTTGCTTTCTTTATTTTTTTTTATTGCTCAAAAATAAATGAAATGAAACAAGGTGGGTGAGATTTGTGTTTTAATCAGTCAGATTATCCCAGCCCTGGAAGTCTTCAGGGCCAGGCTGGATGGGACTTGGAGCAACCTGGGGTAGTGGAAGGTGTCCCTGCCCATGGCAGGGGGTGGAATTGGATGACCTTTAAAGGTCCCTTCTATCCCAAACCATTCTGTGATTCTAGTATTAAATTAAGGTTGCTGTGCTCCCCATTTCTGCCAGGTAACACACAGTCCTTGCACTTGTTTGCATGTGCAAACCACAATGATCAAAGATACATTTTAGAATTTAACCTTTTGAAAGTTAGACTTTTTTTTTTAATAATGCACTACCTATGTTTTCTTAGCTGCCACTTCCCCCTCCCTTCCCTTTGGACTCTTCACTTCCTTTACTAACTGAGATGTTAGATCCCGACAATAGAGCTGAAGTAGAAATTCGAGTAATTCAGAAGACAGTTTTTTCAAGCTAAGGTTGTTAAGAGGAAATCAAGAGCATTCCTTGAATAGTTGTGAAGTGGCTCAATCCCTTCTCCCCAGCCCCACTCCTTTCTGCAGATTCCAGGCCCTGCGGGTGGAGTTGTCATGGAGGGCTCCTCCGCAGTGTGGGTAATCCCTCTGGGAACCTCCTCAGCCTGGGAAGGGCCCCAAAAATGGGATTATTCCAATGTTACTGCGCCCATGGAGCCTCCTGAGTGCGGGCAGCCCCCGGCAAGGCGCGGCTTTTCTTCCTCTGCTGGCATGGAGATGCCAAAGACCTGGGAATGCTGAAAGAAAAACGTTCTACTTGCATGTTTGAAAACTTTTAAAAAAGCTCTGAAGAGAAATGGCCAGTTGAAATGCTCGTTCCCTGGAGGACAGGGGGCTTTTAATCTCTATCAAGCTGAACAGTGAATGTTTTGGGTAATAAATTAGTTTCGCGGTCGCTGTAGCCAACAAGAAACTCCCTTTTATTGCACCTGGAAATTCAGAGAAATTTCAAACGTGCTATGGAGAAACTGTCCCAAAACTGTTCCAGTTAGAAGTGTTATTTGAATAATCAGAATAATTTAGTTAATTACATGATATTTGGTTCTCATCAGCAGTTAATTTATATCGAAAGGGCAGGGTCTTGCTCTCCCCGCTACATCATGCTGTGTGCTAGGATTTTTTTTTTTTGTCTGGGGACATGGGAAAATAAGAGTTTATGGCTCTATTTTTTGAAGGATGCAATGCTGTCAGTAGCCCAGGGGCATGTTTTAAACACAGCTCAACTAACGTGCTCCGTGCAAAGCCTCAGCTTAGAAATATGAGAGATGAAGTGAAAACTAGGGGAGGATGACAGGGCCCTTCAAGCATAACCTGGTGACTCACAGCCTTCCTCCTCACCTTGAGTGTTTATAAACGAGAGCAGGATGTGAAAAACTGACTTAGTGCCTTTCGGGGACAGCCACTGTGTAACTGAGGAGGAGTCTGCTGGACTTGAAGCTGTGAGGAGGAACCAGAGTCAGCATAACCAGCTTCCTGTGCCTCACTGGGATTCTGGTGGCTCTCAGGTGGGATTTGAGCACCTTCCTTTAGGCCTGGCATGGCTGCAACAGGTTCAGAGACCAGCAGCCAAGAGAATCAGGGCTCTGTGAACATGAGCTGTGAGAAAAGATTAGAAAATGGGTTTTGTTTGGGCTATGAGAGGGCAGGCTCGAGAGAAATGGGGCAGTAAGGGATTTTAGGAAAGGTTGTTGGAATGGAAATAACAGAAGGCTCCTCTGTTATGGGTGAAGAGAAAGAAGCAGAAATGTTGAAGAAGTGCAAGTTGGACACGTTTCCAGTGCAAAGGCAGGTAGGCAATGGAAGACACAGGTTGAGGTTTCATGGAGCCTCAGTCACTGGGGATGCTGAAGAAGCAGCATCAGTCAGGAGAGGCTCAGGTAGAGCTGGTGCTCCAGCAGCTCCCTGTTTCAGGGAAGTGTTTGTCTGCTGCACTCTGATCCAGGAGAACAATGCTCTGCTTGAGACTTCTCCACTTAAGATGCGGCTTTTAATTTTTTTAATTCTTAACGAGCTGTTCCAGGATTGTGAAACCCCTGTGAAGGAAGGAGGAGCTGGCTCTGCCCCTGGTGTGAGCAAACCTCACCTGGGAAAGCCCTGGGCTCACCAACAGCATCTCCAAGCCCTGTGCTGAATGTCACACTTTACGTTTTAGCTTGCATTTTTTCCACATTAATTCTGATATAAGTGCAATACTGTAATAAAACTCACAACAGAGGGATAGAGAATATTAATATATAGTGAAATTTGGTTTTAATACTTACTAAATATATATGTATGAATGAAAAATATGTATGTATTACGTATATATGAAATGTACTTTTACTCCAGGGAGATGGCAGTGCATCAAAATAGCCCAACACGTAACTGAGAGCCACCAGTGTTGATGATTCTCATTCCTTCCCCACCCTCACACGATCAAGAGTGCTTGTTTGTGACAGGTGGATATTAATTGCCGTATTTTTGATGAGCACATTCAAACAGCGACTTTCAGATGATTCACTGAAGTTCAGTATCCAAACATGTCACAAACAAAACTCGTCAGCCCTGTGATGGTGATGGGTGGCACTGTGGCAGTGCTGGGTGGGAGGGAGGGCTGGAGGTTTGGTTTAGTTCAGTTTTCACTGGCTGGCTGATGTTTCTCCCTGTGGGTGGACAGGTGAAGAATAGCCATCCCCTAATTGCTGCCTTGATTGGGGCAGGTGGAAGAGAACGAACGTTCTGTGTAACTTCATTGTTGGCCAGGTTTGAGTCTCTTGCTGATTGTAGAGTCCTTCTGGTGTTGCCATGGGAATGCAATAATTATATTATGGATAATTGGAGCATTTTCTTCTACTGTTGCAGGAAAGTGGTGTTGTATAATAATTGCTGCCTTTGATGGAGGTTGTGCCCAGAGCTGAGTGTTCAGTATTTGTATAAACCTGTTGCAGAGAACAAAACTTTCTGCAAGTGACTGCCCTTTTACAAATGTGGCTGAAAGCTGACACGTGCACGCACACACTCCCCAAAAAGCATTGACATCACTAGAATGTGTTGAAGAGCTATCTCAAAATTGAAAAGGGAAAAATAACATTTTTAGTGATGTTCTCATGGCTTGTTATTTGTCTTTCAGGCACATAGTGTCATACTGTATGCAAATGGCAATGCTGTTGATAACTGATGCAGAAGTAAAATAATTCTCATTTCAGGGCATCTGTTTCCCTTGAAACTGAGTTCTGGTCAAGAGTTAGTGCACTGGTTATATGGGGCTGGTGGGAAGCTAAGCTGGAGGGTCCTAATCCTCATTTTGCTGTTCAAAGCTTTAGCAGTGTAAAAACTTCATAAATGAGATTTTTTGCTGCTAAAGTGAAGGCTGATGCTGACAGAGATCTCCCATCATTTGTATGGCTTGGCAGTAGTTAGTGGGTGGGTTTTCCCCATTTCTGAATTCATCTTTGTGGTCTCCTTTTCTCTCTTGCAGCCTTCTGCAAGGGACAGGCTGCAGTTTTCTGTGCAAAGTCTCTTCTCCCACATTTCTTGGTAGTACTGTTCTCTTTGTTTATCCATGGACATTCTGGCATATTTCTGTCATAAAACAAAGGGTTATGCAAAGGAAAAAGAAGATAGTACATATGAGGAAGACTTGACTTTTTTCCAAAACAGAGTATTTTTTTTCTGCAGTGCCCCGCAATTTTTTAGCAGTCTGAAGTTTTAGTCAGGCTGAAGTATTGCTTTATGACCTAAATCCTATTCTGGGTTTGTGTCCAGTTGCGTTCCCACAAACTTCCTGTGTGACCCTGCATCAGGCATTTCATTACTTTGTCCCACAGTTCCACTTGTGAAGCGAGGAGAATAACAACCCTGCTCCAGCCAGATGTTCTGGGGATGGATTCGTGAGTCCTTGTGGGGTAACGTGGTGCTGGGTCACAGAAACTCTTTTGTGCTCCTGCCTCAGATGTCAGGATGTCATCCTGGGCTAATATTCCTCACGAAATGAATGTCTCTCCAGATTCAGGTTATTGTGTTGTGGCTTGTGTGCTAATGGATTAATTTCAGATGTTTTCAAGTAGTTGGTTGTTCTCTTTGTTTCCAAAGTAGTCCTAATTTATTTAACAGTATTTGCCATTCTAGTCAACTGATTTTAGACAGATGTTTGTCTCTTGTGTTTCAGTCTAGACGTTTATGATTTACAATCTGTAGCCCATCTGGTGAATTGCCATGGGAATATGCTTATTTTCAATGCTTGAAGTATTGCAACATACTCTTTGCAAGTGTTTTTGCAGTAGCGACTGGTGAGCCAACCATCAGAAAGGGTTTATTTTAGCAAAAGACTCTGACTTGTTTGTTCAGATTAGAACAGGAAAATACTCCATTTCTGTTCAAAACAACAACCAAAAAAAATGTTCCACTCCAAAATGTTGCCTGTAAATTGAAACTCTAGAGTGATTGATATATGGGTCTAGTTTAAAAAGAAACAAAACCCACCAGGGAGTGTTGAAGAGCAAGAGAGCTGAAGAATCCACCTTGTCCAGCTCCATTCTCTGTGACTGAACAAGTTAACTTGTTTAACCTTTTGGAAAGATTTTAGTGAGCTTTAGATTGTCCAAGTTTCTCATCATGTGTGGGAAGAGAACTCATCACTGGTGTTTTATCACTGGTGTGGGATAGCTGTATGCTCTGGGACCAGGTCCTTGTCCCCAGGTGCTTTCTCCTTCCCTTCCAGCCCCACGGGAGGAGGAAAAGCTGTGGATGCTCCAGGGGAAGATGTGCCAGGCTGCTAAACAGCCTGCTGACCTTGTCTGGACTCTTCTCTGCTTGTTAAATTAGGGAAGTGTGGTGCAGGATGGCAGGTGAGGAGTGGGACAGCTCTGTGTGCTCTCAGGATGAGTATCTCCAAATTTAAACCACTTCATGTTTGAAACAACAAACGTTTGATGCTTGAAAGGTTACTAATTCACAGTTCTGTGGTGGACAGAAGTGGGCATTTAGCATGATTTCCTCTCAGAATTCAGCTGAGATAGTGCTGCTGTGTGACTGCTCTAGTATTGTGGTAGCTTTGGACAGGGCATGTTCGGGGCAACTGATAGCTTTTAGTTAATTTCCTGTTTTTACAGGTTACTGCATTATTTCTAGAACATGCCCCTAACCAGAATACAACATCTGGGAGACACACATTGCAAACCAGCACGCTGCTGGGTAGGAATCTTGTCTCTCTGACATGAAAGCTGGGGGGTGGTGCTGTTTAGCTGCAGGTTGGGGGTGCTGGAGCCTCCCGCTGTGTGCAGCAGGTCAAGCAGCAAACACTGCCAGCGCCTTTCAAGAGGCTCCAGTGTAAACAGCAAAGGTGCCGTCCTGTAAATAAGCCAGCAAATGCTCCAGGAGCTGTCTGCTGGATGCGTTTGACACGGATTTCTGAGCAGTTCGATTGGGTGTTTGGTTGAGTGAGTTTGTGTGCACATGTTGAAAGCATCAGTCAGACCCAGACTGGAGCGTGGCTGGTGCTGTCGGGTCTGCGGCTGCAGAGTCCCGGGGCTGAACGTGTCATTCGAGCGTTTGGGGGCTGCAGTTTGGTGTTGGTAACGATCCTGCACTGAAACTCAGAGACACCAATGTGTTTTTTATAACTTGCATTGGTTTGGCATCTTATTTTTAATTATGTTTACGGCAAATCGACTTGACAGTGTGTGAGAGTGAGTAGAGAACTGTTGTGTTTGTAACCTCTCCTGATCTAGTCCTGGGATTTAGAAAAAAAACATGGAGTGGTCACAGAAGTCACAAAGGAGTTCAAGAAGTGTGTGTTACCTGCATCAAAAGTGCTTCCATCTCCACTGCCAAACCCTGTGTTTGTGCGTACAGAGGTGTCTGTGCTCAGTGGTTAAGCCATGCACCTGCAGGATTTCTCAGGCTGATTTTTTTTTTTCTTTTGGACGTTCTATTTGCATTTAAATAGTCATTTGTTGCGGGGATCCAAGATAATTTGAAATTCGTGGAGCCATTTCTGTTAAGCTTGAGGGTTTTGGTAATGTTTTTGTACTCTTCAAAGGTGAAGGAATTACTTCATACTACTAAACTGTGATCTGAATAGAAAATAACCAGTTGAGGTGCCAGAGTGTGAATGGATGTGTGGCAGGCATCCTTTTATTCACACCTTGGAATGTAGATGAGATTGTCTTTAAAATGTTGACATATTTGTAGGAATAAGCAGGATAAAACTCTGCCCGCTGCTTTTTTCAGGGATGAGCTGATGCCATGGGATGGCCAAGTGCTGGACACATTTCTTACCATTTATCAAAGCACAGGGTTATTGGTAACATTATTTTAGCACCTTTCACTACCCTGCCATTGCAGGGTTGAGTGCAGCATGAGCAGGACTATGCTCTGCCATTTCAGACTTCTCCAAATGTATTTTTTAAACCTGTCATCCCTTCAAGCACTTAATATTGTTAAAGCTGCTCCTTTTCTCTCTAATGTGGAGCTGCTTTAATCTACAATTCACACTGATCTGAGGACAAAGTGTTTAGATCTTGATCAGCAGCAGATTTAAGACCCTGTGTCCCAGGAACTTGAACAGACACCTGGGAGTTCACTCTGCCTTGTACCATATGTGAGCAGAGATAAATTAATGGCCAGATTATCTCTCATCTAGGCAAGAGTGCACCTCAAAATTGTGCTGATACTCGTATGTGAAAGCTCTTTACATCCTGTTTGAAAGGTTTTGATGAAATGCTCTGATGCACTCACGTTTGCTTGTGCTAACAAAGGGTTCTAGGCAGTGGCCAAAAGGCTGGGAAAAATGTTCACCACAGCTCTGCTGCAGAGGGAAGAAGGTGAATGGAAGGATCCAGGGTTTTGTTGTTGGTTTTTTTTTTTCCTTGTCATCACCTTGTTTAGTCCGTAAGCTGCTTTGAGAATAACCAAGTGGAGGGAGAAGACACGTGTGCCTGACAGGGAGCCTGTTTGTGCTTGTTTCATTGAGGAAATTGTTCCGGAACAGCTGCTCATCCATGTGAAAATGCAAACCCTTGGGTCCCAGCCAAGGTCAGCAAGCCCTGGGTCATTTGTTTTAGCAAAGCAGACCAATTTGCCCTTTAATTATCTCTCCTTTTCATTCTGTCACACCTCTTGCTTCATAGATTTACTTCCTGAGAAGCGCCACATGTGAAAGATGTGATACCACTTTTGTTGTGGATCAGGGAGAGGCAGAATAATTTTTCATGGGTTAATTTTGACTGTTAAGCTTTATAAAATTTAATTCATTTACCTCCCAGGATTTCATTTTTCACTTAGCTAGTTCAGTAGGTTCTTGTTATTAAAATGTACAGGATTCTTAAACTTCAAACTCAAATTGAAAAATGACTGTATTTCATATTTTTTCTCTGCCAGTGCAGGTATTGTGGTGTGAAATGGTGAATTGGTTTGTGTTTGCTGGAAACAGGGCTGAGACGTTCCTGAACCTAAGGAAATTTCCAGTAACTGCTCTCAGAATGGGAACTTAATAAAGAAACCTGCTAGAGTTTGGTAATTGCAAAACAGTCACTAGAAACACCATGTAAAATATATGCCCATGTGCTGGAGCTGGATGTGAAAAATATTCTACAGGGGACATAAAAAAGAAAGAAAAACAATGCTCACTAAGCACTCATGAATATGGTGTGGTAAAATGACTTCTTTGCCCTGTAATAGTATGTGGAAAGAGAGAAATAGGAAAGAAGTGTTGCTGTAGCTGGAGGAACTGAAATGCCAGATTCTGGCTTCTATAATTTAAGGAGAGAAAGCTGATTAAAGTGATCTTTAATGCATGCATTAAAGGTCACCAGGGAATAAGGAAGAAAGCATACTGATTCCAAAACTGGTTTTGTAGAAGAATTTTCAAAGTGTCATGGGTTGCAACCCAGGCTATAATTAGCCTTGAAAATCTTGGGACAGAAGTTTCTCAAGTACATTGTGACATTATTCCAGAAGGAATAAAAGTGACTAGAAGAGCTGTCAATCTCTGCTTGACAGGGACATCCTCTTGGCAGGGCAAGTGGGAGACAGAGGTGGAAGGGAGCCCTGTTTTGATGTGCAGATAAACCACTCAATAAAACATGGCACACGAAGGAATAGAATGATTGTTGTCATTTTTGTTAGACTGAGCGTGCAGGTGTTTTTTTAAAAAGGCAATAGATTTGCAAAACCTTGTTGGTTATCTGAAATGGTTAAAATAATCAGCTTTAATGCCATCAGAAGGGTGACAGAGCAGCACAAGGGAATAGGTGTCTGGGAAGTGGAGGAAAGGCTCAGACTGGGGTGTCAAGCTGTTAATTAGTTCTGCCTCAATATGAGGCTGAGTTGCTTCTTTTACTTATTCAAAGTTTTATTCTGTTAAATATTAACATGTTAGAAATAGCTAAAACTCTGCTCTCGCAGGAGGGGACAAGTGGGGTTTGTCCCCTGCCTGGCGAGGTGGACACTGGTGCCTCCAGCCTGGTGCCTTCTTCTTTTCCTTTTCTTTCAGAGGAGGGAGAATAATTTCCTTGCACCTGCATCTTGGACAGGGCAGCCCTCCAGGAGCTGATGGAGATGTGCTGTATTCCTGGGAAAGGAGCTCGGGGTGGAATTAGGCCACTGGCTTTGTCAGCAGAGGTGGCCAAGCACTGCTGGCTCAGTTTCCTTGGGAGCTCAGGAGAAAATCTGTATTTGTTAATAAGTTTGAAAAGTGCCCCAGCTAGCTCACTTCAGTGTGCAGCATCTCTGATAGAATAGATGGATGTTTTCTCACTAAACTTTGTATTGAGCCATGAGCCTCAATTAAAACTTGCAAAGTTGTGATTCCCAAGAGTAGTACACATTACTTACATCTGTCTTGTCAATACAGGCAGCTGAGGAACATCCTCCTCTAAAGTTCTGCTTTTTAACAGGTGAAAAACTGTTAAAAAAACACTTGAAATATTTGAAATGACCAAAAATACTAAAAAAACCCCGACCCCCAAACCAACCAAACAAGTCTCAAGCCAAACCAAAGGTATGGTTTTGTTTCAGTGTTAATTAGGGAATGGTTTGACAGCAAGAAGAATCTTTAATAATTGCTGGGGCTCACTGAACTGTGGAGGTGGGGGCCTTTATTTTACTACCATTTGAAGTTGTTTTGATACCATTGATGAGAGGAATGCAATAATGTGTGCTAAAGTCATTTGGCTAACCCTGAAATCAAAGCACTGGAAACAGAACCTAGCTGCAAATCACAGGGCTGTCAGTCTTTTAAAACCTGTTATCCAAATGACTTTAACAGTTTGTGGGTCATATGCAAGGTTAAGACTCATCTTGCACGGCGCACATTTTGATGATAAAACACAATATTACTTCTTTTTTATTGGAGTGGAAGTGTTACAGTCAACAGTATCAGTGTGGGAGTTTGATTTCTTCCTGCAAGGAGATCACTGCTCCATATGAGCAGTTGGCACAAGGTTTGGAAGGACAGATAGGAGGCATGCCGAGCAGAGTGCTGCTTATTTGTTGTATATATCTGCTCTCTGTGTAGAAACTCCAAGACTGTTCCATTTTTTAAGTTTATTTTCAAGTCAGAGTAGCTGTTTTTGAGAACTACTGGCCAACACAACTATAAGAAGTTTTGGTGAGGGGCTGAAACAGGTTATGCTTCATTCTATTGAGCAACATTTACGTGCAATATTTCAATTATTGTCTGTTTAAATGGTGAATTCAGTTTTTTTTTAATTTACATCAACAGTTTTTTGGGTTTGACAAATCATTGGCAAGGAATGTGTCACATAACTGTTAACTATTCATTTTACCTATTCTCAAGCATGTTCCGTCCTGAAGAACTGGACAGCTCTTGATAATCCAGTGTGGATTAAATCCCCCAAAAAAGCATCATTGGGTGTTCACAATATTGGCCTTTGCATTTTATATCCATCTTACTGTGGAGCAAAACTTGGCAGTGTGTACAGACCAAAGTGGATTCAGAGAGAAATAAAAAACCATATTCCTCAAAAGAAGTTTGTAGAGGTTTTTTTTTGATAGGGAAAACACATTTATTCAAACAATATTTCTGTGATTTTTTTTCTGAACCAATTGTCACTTCATATTTTTGATGGATTTAAATAAAGCCATTTAGATGGCAGCTCCTTCCCCATATAATCACTTACTGCTCAGGCTGAATTTTTTCCATTGACACTAAAATTGTTGGCTGTCTGGGGAGACAAATATTGTTTTGAGGGCCATAGGGTAAGAGAGAAATCCATATGAGCTGAATAATAAGTAGTAATAACTTTTTTTCCCCCTTACTGGGCCTGCAGTGTAGGTAAAGTTCCCCACAGAGTTAAGTGTAGGAAAGTATGAAGTCCAGCAAAACTAGGTCCAAAATATTTAAATCTATGCTTCAGAGATCCCACTTGCCTTATACTTGATGATGGTTTACCCTATCTGAAATCTGGATGTGAGCAGTAAAAGCTGTAGCTGCTGGTTAGACTGTAAATAACTGGATAGGGAAAACAAACCAAGATAAGAGGAGGTAAAAATAACTCAGATGGATTCCTGCGTGTAACTCGGATTTTGGGAGGTGGGAAGTTCTGCTGATTGTACCAGAAGCAGCCTGAGGAGTATAAAAATGCAGATGGGTGGGGAATGACTGCTAATTTAATGTGGACTGGTTTTGCTGATATCAGGCAACAGACTGTGACTCAGTTTGTTGTTGGAGATTTCATTAGATTAGTCTAAATTTTAGGAGCAGTCACTCCTACAGGCCATTGCATCCCATCTGTGCCTGAAGTGCTTTGTATGTTTTAGTGTTCAGCTTCCTTCCCTAGAATGTGATATGGTTTGGAGATGCTGGATGGCTTCTCCATCAGAGAGGGTGATGGAGTTACCTTTTGTGTTGTCAGTCAAAGCTGAAATCCAGTTTGCAGTGACAAGGAGCAGAGTCTTGCTGAGCTCCTCTGAACAGTTTGACCATGGGGGTAAAATGGGCTAATTAACAGTTCAGTGTCAGATTTTAATATGTAATAAGGAAGGAATGAAATTAATTTTTCTTTTCCAAGCAGTAAGCTCTGATTGCAAACATCTGTCTGATGTTTGGGGGGTTTGTTTTACTGGCTGCTCCGTGTGCTGCTCCCGGAGTTAATGGGTGAATCAATGAGCAGTTGAGAGAACTATTTCCATTTTATCTAGACACTTTCTTTTAGCTGTGAGGCTCCATTTCCAGAAGCACAGTGGTTATGGCACTTGCTTTGTTGTACTTGTACTCAGTGCCTCAAAATGGAACTTGCATGTTCAGGGCTGGATTTCAGAGTGGAAACCATAAGCTTCTTGCTTGTATAACCACATTCCAAGGTTAGTCTGAATAGCTGAGATAATGAATTTGGTCTTTGTGCATTCTTAAATAGATAGTTTTTCACATATGTGACTTTTTTTTTTTTGCTACAATTGGATGCTTTCCTTGGGAGCTGCCTAATTCCAGGCTGCACAGTTTCTGCTTTGTTCCCTGCTCCTATGCCTTGGACAAGAATAACTTAACCAGAGTTCAGTATAGGAATTGTGGGCTGCTAAAGGACATATTGTGTTACTGCTTAATGCTGTATAAGTTGATCAGTGGGTAATATAAAGTCTATGTTCTAGCTGTTTTATGATGAAAATATTATTTCAGCAGAATATATGGTAAAGTCATTGAACAATGATCTTATTCTCAGAATGATGGCACAAGACAGTTTCCATATACCAGAAATTAGTGGAGCTGCTCATTTTGTTATTGCAGGCTTCAAAAATAAAGCTATTTTTAACCTTTTCTAAGCTATTATGCTATTTTTTTAACTGAAAAACCTGATATCTTATTACTCTCTTTCTATTAGGACCAGCAGAGGTTCCCATGATGTCACCCAATGGATCCATTCCCCCTATTCATGTGCCTCCTGGTTATATCTCACAGGTATGCTTCTTGAAGAATTAAAATGGATGTAAAACCAAAAGCATTGATCCACATAGAGAAGTCTACTTGGTTGAGGTTTAATTTAGAAATTTTAATGAAAATAGGAATACACATTTTCATGCTTGAGCTTTTTACTGTTAGCACACACACATTTGCACAAGTGACCAGGGATGTGCACTTTCACACGCTGGTATTTGTAATAGATTTGGGGGTTTGAGCACCAGCAAAAGCTCTGCACACAGGCTGAGCCTTTATGTGCAACTTGAATTGTTTGTGAGGGGGGAAAAGTCCTTGATGTTGGGTAATGCCTCAAGTTCTTGTGTGACAGTCAGAAGGGGTAGGAGACCGTGGAAGTGAGAGAAGGAGCCGCTGTAGCTGTAAAATGTGCTGTTGATCCTCACTATCTTCCCAGCAGAAATTCTGCAGCATACCAAGAACTGGGGGTTTTGGTGTGTTTTCAAGAATAAATGTGATTTAACTAACTATTTATGGAAAAAAATGGAAAAGGTTTCACAAAGCTGTTAGGTTTTGGAACTGAACAGCTACTGCTCTTCTCTTTAAATAACCCCAGATTATCAGCTTTTTCCTTCCATCTTCTGCAAGGCTTAGACTCTTTCCTGAGGTAAGAAAGAAAAAAATCACAAACCAAAAGATTGATGTAAGGCATAACAGCTGTGAACAATACAATAAATCCAATAATTTCACCGTTTTCATTGAGACCTGGACCAAAAGCTTCCTTAAAAGTACACAAAGTATTTCAGATATCCTTGATGAATAGCATAAGACCTTTTGATAGATATAGTTTGGCATCTTGTTAAACAGAAAATAGATGATGTCCTGGAGTCTCTTCCCCTCCCCAGGAAACATGTGAGCTTGTGTAATTCTGAAAAATTGTGGATGGCGTCATACTTAAATCCCACAAAATACTGCAATCACTCTGTGGTATTTTGACTTCTGAACAGAGTGAAAACATGCTTCAAGTAAGGGGGAATTTGTTAGCCAGCCTAGGAGAGAGGGCAGGATGTCAGGGTGGTCCTCCTGCTCCTCAGTCCTCCCAAGGAGAGTGGTTGGAGTTTTGAGACAGCATTTGCTGCTTAATGCTCCTCATGGGCTCACCTAATGTAATAAACTGGCCCATATCATGCAGAGGTTTATCTAAAGATTTATTCTTCCTTTGAAATAACTTTTACACCTTTTTAATATTAAAGTATTTATGCCTCTCCACCTCTGTGCTGAGATAAACGGTTGGGTATAATTGGAATGCTTTCCCAACCAGGGGGATGAAAGTCTTCCAGCTCTATCTCTGTCTGAGCCCAGTTCTTCTGTAAAGCTTTTTGTGGGGCACCAGAATAATTCCACTAAAGAAGCCTTTAAGTAGTTTCTTAACCAGAAAAAAATCCAACCAAAAACCCTCTTCTGAAGCAGTTTTACCAAGGAGCTGGAAATATGTTGTAAAGTTTTAGGGGGAAACTCTGTCTTGGGTGCTTTTCTGCAGTGGAATGTGTGTTCTGCTCTGTGGTGAGTGAGCCTCTTGCCTTTCAGACTGCTTCACATTAAACAGTAGTTGAAAGTCTGTAGTAATGAAATTAGCTCTTTGTTGCAATAAATGTCTCTGCCTTATTTGCTCTTGCTTTTGTCTATTGCTTTGTAGTTAAACCCAGTCTTTTATGATAAACGATTAGAACACAAATCTAACATGTCAAGGGCAAGACCATAAAGCAAGTGATTGCACTCTGGGATATGAATCAAAATAGATTTGGTTTTTTGTTTGATTTGTCCCCCAAGTGTACATCTAAGAGTCAGGCAGAAAGCAATGCCCCTGTGGAGAACTAACAGTGCCTATTAAAAAAAGGCATGAAATCTTATTTCCATTTTGTTATGCCAAGCCTGTGTGAGCTGTGTTAGCCCTGAATATTACATGACTTGTAGAATGATTGCAACCCTGGATTAACGTGGTGCTTCATCACCTCTTTGGAAAAACTGGCAGGAGGATGTGAGCCCTGCAAGGTCAGCCCCACTGGAAGGAGCACAAAGACAGACTCAGTTTCTAGACTTCAAGGACCACGTTAATAATTGTGACTAGAAGCTGGATTTGTTGATGTTAAGGAGATGTTCCCAATGATGAGGCTTAGCCAGGGCAGGAAATGATCCAGGAAAATAATAAAAAACAAATACACACCACCAGTTCAAATCTTTCATGCTATGGTTTTGCTCTCAAAAGACCAGCTCTTCAAAGAACCAGTGTTTTGCATTATCGTTTCAGCAGCCAAACCTCTGTGCACCTCTGGCAGATATGAGCTATCAGATCAGGGTTCATGTCCCTGCAATTCTTTGTGGGCTAAGGGTTAGTTAAATCTAGACAAGAGGAGAAGTTCCTTCCTGTACTCTTGGTGGACAATATCTCTGTGTTAAAAGTTGGTTGTGGAAGGTGACATGGCAGAGAAATCTACATTAAATGTGTGTGATGCCAACAATTTTGGCTTCAACTGTTAAGTGAGATTAAGGATTTGGAGGCTAAGGTGTTAAATTTGGGGACATGCTCATGGATCGTTGTTCCTGCTTTTCAGTGTATGTCTGGGAGGAGAGAAGGAGTGTTTGAAGTGTGCTAATCAGGAGAACTAGAAAAACTAAAATATCCAAAAAGCAGGAACATTAACTTGTTTGTTTAGTGCTTCTGTCAGAGGATTGCTCTCTCTGAAATAAATCTGGAGCAATTCCTCTTGAATTTGAGAAGTTACTTGTCTGTAGTGGGACATAAAAATTTAGTGTGAAACTCCACTTTTGATTTTACTTTCAGGTTTGTTAATATGAGATCTCTGCCACAGGTATTTTAAGACTAAAGGACAAATTTACTGGTTGGACCATGAGGTGCATGTGTGTTGAAAAGCCTCCTTTGACCATGGGGTTTGTATGGTCTGAACTGTTCAACTTGAGCCATGGTCCTGCAGTTCAATATCCCTGCACCAAGCACTTGACATTTGACAGAACTAAAGTATAACTTCTGGAAAGAGGAATGTCTTTAAATGACACTGAAAATGGTAGGAAATTTATCCCATCCTTGAAAATCAGGCTTTTGGTCCTGGGTACATCCTGTCCCCTAAGAGAGGTGTTATTCTCTAAAAGCATATTTGGCTGGCATCAGTTTTTAGTGACGAACTCCTTGTTTTTGTGTGGCTTATTGCTCACAGAGCTGCTCTGGGTGTTCTGTAGTCTGCAGTAAACTGAGGCATCCTTTAACAGGATGATCCTCAAGCCATGAAGTGATGATCCTTTGGAGTTCATGGGCACTGGTCCTGAAGAACTGTATCAGTTTTGATACAAAGTACCCCAACCCCAACATGCTTACCATATAACAATATATATATATATAACAGATATTTATCTGTTTTCCACGTTGAAGGTACAGATGTAGTTTCGTGTTTGATTTAATTGTGATGGATTCTAAAGATAGCAATGCAGACTTGCCACGACTGGCGTGAACTCAGATTGGCATCTTTAAGGAATTAAATGGATAAATAAAATGTTGACATCCAAGTGCCTCGAGGATGAGCTCATTCTGTACCGTTTTTGGGTACAGATTGATTTATGAATGAAGTTTCAAATTAGCTTATGAAATTTGTGAAGTATTGGTTGTGGTCCACCCAGTGGCCATGTTCCAGATGTCCTTGCTGAATCTAGCACATTAAATTTAAGTGAAATAAGGGTTATTTGGGGTTGTTTTTTTTTTTTTAAACAAATGGAAATTACTTGCATATTGTCATATTAAATTCATCCAGTAAATGTGTGCTACAGAATGAGGGTGATTGTGTTTGACTGGATCTCACAAAATACAATTACAATTTACCTGTGCACAATTAACATGCCTTTTTCCTTAGAGTGTAATATTAAATTTCAGTGGAGAGCAATGAGACAACATGGAGCAATGTGACGTACTTTGAATATGAGAATTATTTCAAGTTACTACAGTGATATCTGCACTGGAAAACAAATAACATTTAAAATGGCATTCCCAAAATGTGACAGCCAATGGGGAGAGGCAGTTTTATTGTGTGTGAGTAATGACTGCCCTGAAAGATCATCACCTACCTCATGTAGCAATTAAGCTCCCTAAAATAAGGGGAAAAAACCCACACAGAACTATGCTATAATAGTATTGTTATTGAGATGGCATGCCAGTTATACCAGCAAGCACAAAAAATACCAGAAAAAGACAATTTACCTACTAACTGTTTGAAAAAAAACTCCACAAAATAATGGAAGTTTATCTCTAGATGCCAAATGACCAGAGATATTTGTTTTCTCTAAATATAAAGTTCTAAAATTAGTAATAGCAATTACTTTTAATATTCCAGTTGCATCTAGAGACCTCAACAGGGATTAGGATTTTGTTGCTTCTTGGCCCAGAAGTAGAGACAGTTTAGCAGTGTGTTTCCAGATGAATTTATGATCTTTGTGACAAATGGTTTTAAGCAGATACAAAGAATTGCAGATTTGTTCTTAAAATAGCTAAGTTGAACCTCTCCTAAGTTATGTTTTTTTCATTAATGGATCAGAACTGATTTTCTCCATCTCTGAAGAACTGAATGTTGCCTCCCAGAAATGGCACTACTGCAGTCTACTCTGCAGGTTTTACAGATCAAGGGATATCTGCAGTCTCTATAGCTACCTAATGCATATAATACATAATAAATCAGATTACCAGCTTTGATTTGTTAAGGACAGAATAGTGTATTTAAAGACTATATGTACATTTATATCAGTAATTCCTAGTTTAGAGAGAAAATGCCCTGTAGGATTGGGAAATAAAGTGGGTTTTGCAAGGTCCCCTGTGTTTTTGTGTTCATTGGTAATGTATGCACGTGGAATAACAAGAATGCTGTCAGCATTCATGGCCTGGGAGGAAACAAATAAAAGATATTAGTGTCTTGGCTTTTTGACTAAAGTAATTTGGAAGGCTGGCTCATCCTCTGAGTTGGACTCGGTGGTGGTTGTAGGTTCCTCCCAACTGAAATTTTCTATTCTATCCCCTCATTTCTGGCTTCTCTCAGTCCTGTTGATATTTTATAGCTTCATCTAGGAGGGTAATTTCATCAGAAAGGTCTGTGACAGGACTCTGAGCTTTCCTCCCTGCTTTATAGATGATGGTTCAGGAAGCTGAATCCTAATAATTTTAAATGTGGTTTACATTATGTGCTGCTCAGCATACAAGCTTTCTGTCTAAATCTGTTCCTTAATATATTCATCTTTCACCAGAGCACAAAAGGCACATGTAGCTGATGTAGATGCAGAGATAAGAGCTTGTACCCTCGTGGAGGACTGGAGTTGGCTTTGAGGCTTGGACTAGTTAAAGCCATGATGAAAACCTCTCACACCAGGATGTAGGAACTTGCTCTCTCAATTAAATTACAGCATAATCCGAGCCTGAGAGTTAAATCCAACATTTCTGTGCACAGTCCTAGATAAGTAGTTCTGTTTTTCAAATATGTGCTAAACGAAAAAGGATTTCCCCCTTTTCCAGGTTTCAGAGTGCAGGTTTGAGACCTGGCAGCAAGATAAGAGATGCTGTGGAGTAGAACCAATAGCAGAGATGGGAGGCCTGAAAATGCAGCAGTTGAAAGGATGAGATAGTCTAAATCTCTGAGGTTCAGCTGTCTTTTGAGGACTCTGTGAAGTCTTTGAAATTTAAAGCTGGCAGCTGACAAATTGCTAGTGGAAGTTGTAAATTTCGAGGGTAGAATCAAGTATGTTAAGCCAAACAATTGCTGTTCTGGTTACTCAGCAAGCAGCGCATTTTTAATGTGAAATGTTACAGGTGAATGAATCAACTTTCTATAGAAAATTCTCTTCTGTAGAGGCCAAGCCACAGAAGTTGTGTGTCACATCCCATAGCTAACAGGCAAAAATGTACATAACCTGAGCGCACCCACGGCCTGGGGGGGAATTGGGTTGGCTAATCCTGGGTGAATTTTCCCTGTGATACCCTGATGCCTCAGCTGATGCCTGAGGCAGAGCTGGTGTTTGCTGGAGCAGTTCTGCTCAGGGCTGCGAGCATTGCCCCTGGGCAGGGCTGCTCCTGAGCAGAAACAGCCACGTGCCTGTGCCATTCCTCTGCTCCAGGGTACAGGTTTTTCCTTGTAAAGACACTGGGAGGTGATGAGAGCTTCTGGAGTGTGGGAATCCACAGCAGAGTCTCCTCTGCTGGTGCTGCTGGGGGGGTGGGTGACTCCAGCTGTGATGGTGTGGTCATCAGCTGAGAGTGGCAGCATCTTGCAGCAGGTTCGCTTATCTCATACAACTTATCCATCACCGAGATAACTCCATCTGTGTGCCATCAGTCAGCTCAGAGAAAATGAGCTTTTTACCAACCTGTTTGTATGAAATTAGATTATGCTTCCTTCATGCTTTTCTACTTCGTGCATGCCAACATACAGAGTCAAAGGGGATAGTAGTTGTTCTTACGTGGTTGCATTTTTTAATTTAAGAAATGGCGGAAGTTTCTTGAATGAGCTTCAAGAAAAGCTTGGCTCCTAAGTCTGGATTGAAATTTGGCTGGTTGACTGTTCTCCAGAAATACAACTCTGGAAAAATTATAACTTGAAAAACATTTTTCAGCCTAAGCACATTTCCACCTTCCTACATCTGTTTTTACATGCTTTGACTGTGGCATTAGGGGCTCTGCATATGCCAGAGCTGATTTGTGTGGATGTATAGACCAGCTCTGTAACAGAGACAAACCCGCTGCCCTGTGATTTGTCCTGAGCAGGTACCTGTTCTGAACAGGGCAGCTCCTTCGCAAATGTAGGCCAGCACAGCAGGTTCCTGCAGAGTACATGTCTCTGTGCACACACACAGCCTCCCTGCAGCAGCAGTGCCAGCTGCTTTCCAAAGTGTTGCTAACTCCTTACTCAGGGTGCTGTCAAACTCCGCGGTAGAAATTTTATGGGCAGAATGTAAGGTCAGTCCCAATGAGTACGCTTATTTTGGTGCTTTGTGTTCCTTTTCCAATTGTTTTCCTCCCTAAATGCAGGTTATTTATGCTGTCCCTTGCCCACAGAGTTATCACTAGCAACACTTCAGCTCCCAGTGATTAGTGTGGATATCTGAGTCTCCAGGAAAAGCCACATCACCACCGCGGTTATTTCTGCTGATAATAATTTTAGAATTGTGTTTATTCATGAAGCCAGACCCAAGGACCAGCTGTTTCCCAGTGGGAGGACAAGCTGTAAACAGTGCTGTTCTAGAGGTGTGCCTGCCTCAGATGCTGCCTGATGTGCTCCTTTCTCTGCAGGTGATAGAAGACAACACAGGCGTTCGGAGGGTGGTGGTGACGCCGCAGTCTCCGGAGTGTTTCCCTCCCAGCTACCCCTCAGCCATCTCTCCAACCCATCACCTGCCCCCCTACCTGACACACCATCCCCATTTCATTCACAACTCCCACACAGCGTTTTACCCTCCTGTCACTGGACCTGGGGACATGCCACCACAGTTCTTCCCACAGCATCATCTTCCCCCAACAATATATGGAGAGCAAGGTGAGCTGGGAGGGAGGGACTGGCCTTTCACACCTGTGTTCAGCAAGGTTTAAGGGCTGGGGGAACCAAGAGTAGGAATAAAGTGGGGAAGTTATAGAGTGGCTTTGTTACATGGATGGAGCCTCCTTTAATATCCTGAGTGGGGGGCTGTAGCTATCCAGAGTATCCATTTTTATTCTGCCAACAAAGACAAAACTGTTTTGGGCGTGATATTTTCAAGGTTCACACTCAAAGTGAAGCACAAAAAGGAGGATTCAACTATAGGAAAAATCAGGAAATACTGTAATTCCTGCAAGCTGACCTGCCTTAGGTTAAGACAGAGTCATCCTTGAAGGGGGGAAGTGGGGATTGTATGTAATGAAGTGTATCTGAAGAGTGCACATGATATTATGATAATTCTCAAACTTTTTTTTTAGATAGTTTTAATTCCCAAAGCTGCTTCTTCATGTTGCGCTTCTCTCCTTAGGCAGCACGACTGACATAATTGTAAAGTCTGTTTATACTGGGAAATTAAATTGCATATAATCAGGGTTGGCAGCTTGAAACCAGCACATCTCAGCTTGTTCTGTCCAGTCAAGCCCTGAGGAAGAAAATGCTAAATTGCTGTGAACTTATGAAGGCTTTTTCCATAAGATCAGTTCTGTCTGGTTTTTTGCTTAAAATCTGTGTCCCTGAAACACAAAGACTGAAAAGGAGGGGAAAAACTATCACCCTGATTGCTGTATTTTACACACTCCTCCAAAGTAATTCTATCATCAAAGGAGCACAGTCAATGCAAAATAACTGCAAAAAAGGGTTTTCTTTAAAATAATCTCTATAAACACCTGGAGTCATTTCATTTGGAGATGCCCAGGAATGTGATTTTCTGCAAAAAAAAACCCCTCAGTATTTGTTTTGTTCTGAGTTAACGCGGGTGAACCGTTCCCTTTCAGAAATCATACCACTATACGGGATGTCCAGCTACATCACCAGGGAAGATCAGTACAGCAAACCACAGCACAAGAAACTCAAAGACAGGCAGATTGACCGCCAGAACCGCCTGAACAGCCCTCCCTCCTCCATCTACAAGAGCCATATAGGCAGCTGCACCACGGTGTACAATGGTTATGCCAAGAGCCACAACGGGGCCAGCAGTGGCGGCGGCGGAGCCCCGGCCCTGAAGAAACCGGAGCGCAGAGCGAGGAGCAGCCCAAAGTCAAACGAGCAAGACCCACATGGTAAAAAGAGAGGTTTATTTATTTTTAATTGCTTTTTATTGCACCTTTCCAGCTTGTGGCCTCCTCTGTATGGATCCAGGGGCCGTGCCAAGAAACACTCCCGCCCACGCGCAACGGCGGCGTTAATACAGTGTGAACTTAAACACGAACGCTGGGCTTGCTGGGCTGTGTTTGTTCTGTAAGGTGAACCCAGTGCCTCCCCATCTTTCATGACTACCCCCTTGGTAGATGCAGCATCATTCTCCATTTATCTGCTGAAGCAGAAATGGGCTTTATGGGTGAGGTCTTGGTTTTGTTTTGCTTTTCGGAGAGGGCATCTTGGCACTTGGCAAAAATCTTCACAGACAATTAAGTTATAACCAAAATCTGACTACTAGGAAACACTGTTTTGCATATCCTAGGTCAGCTTGGTAAAGTTATTAGAAAGTTTGGAGGCGATGGATGAAAAACCAAGGGGTTTTTTAATGTGGAAGTTCAGTGAAAGTAAGTTACATTAAGTGAATTAGTTGAAAATAAAGAAAACTGAGGAGAAATTTCTTAATGTTAGCCATTGGAAATAGTGGTCAATTAAGTCTGGCTGCTTTTGAAATAGTTTTCTTCAGCATTTTCAGAGACTTGCCATTTAAAAATTTAAAAATTGAGATGAACAACCCAGTGCTTTACTGTAATCAAATCTCATTTATTGACAGCCATTCTGCACACAGCCAGTTCTACCTAAATTTAGTTTAGTAACTTGTTATAATCCCTTCTACCTACCTGCCTTTCTCCTCTGTGTCTGTCTTTTTGCTGACTGCTACAGCAGCAGCTGCCTGAACAAACTTTGATGGAGTAACCAAAGCAAAATGTCCAGGATATTCATGATGTAGCACACTCAGAAATCTCTTGAGTTTATTTATGCCTATAACATAGATTTTCAGTTATCTATCTCTTATATGTATTTATATGGCTCTGTACTTTTACATGTGAGACATAACTGAAAGAAATAGTTATGAAAATTAAGTGTATCAATAGCCAGAGGAGGGGGGGAAATGCTGCTGGCACGGTAAGGAATGAGGATTTGCAGACGTGCTTTCAGGGTCTTTAGAATTAGCAAGGAGCTGTAATTGGGAATGCTGTAATCCAAGAAAATGAATCACTGCATTAGACTTTCTAGCTATTTCTTGCCAATCAGCTTATGTGAACTTTAGTATTCTTATTTATCTTTAGGTGTTTATTTGAGGTGGAATACATGAGGTGTTTGGAGCACGTGTGTGAGAGACCTGGAAAAATGTATAGTCTTACAGGTTCAGTGGGTACTGAGTCAGCCTGGCTGATCACATCTGTAATAATCTAGAAATAATTTAAAAGCATCTTGTCTCTAAAGGTTTCCTCCAACCCTTATATTTCTCTAATTTGTTGCCTTGGACTGCTCTGCTGTGCTGCAGCTGAAGAGCACGAGCACTTTTAAAATGCCAAGAAAATCAGTGGAGTCAAGGCTACAGCACGTCCAGCCTTGTCAGCCAGAGAGTGCCTTCAGACTGGGAACAGCAAGGGATGGAGTCCTCCCCCAGGTGTGGAAGAGTCCCTGACAGGAGGCTGTGCAAATGAGCATCCCTTATCCCACCCTCCTGCCTTTTAAAATTAGGTTCAGCATCTGCACCTGGAGGTGGCAGCCCAGGAGTTGCATCAGCTGCTCTGCACCAAGTCCATGGCCAAAGCAGGAATAGGAGCATTTTTTTCATATTAAAAGAAAAAAAAAAATAAAGATGCCGTGGGCTCAAATGTGATGTTTTTGACATCACTGTATAATTACAGTCATACATGTAAACTTACAGGCAAATTTTTGCAGAAAGGTCACAGAGTTTGTTTTTTTTTAAGGCTCTCATCAAGCAGCTCTCTAAAATAAATTTCCACTTGATATTTACAAGCTTCTAATCATATCTGCTGCTTTATATTTACCTTCTCCATTGCTTCTTTAATTATTTGGGGATATACTGATGAATACCTGACTAACCTGGTCATACAGGTAATTAGGGTGAGAGTTACCAGCAGGCTGGGCACAGTTGCTAGTTTGATTTATGCTGCTGAAATGACAGTGTTTAGAATAGCCAGAAAAAATTAATGTGTCAGAAGCAACAAGTAGCAAAGTGGTTTAAACTTACAGGTTTTGTGGATGTGTGTCTGTTCAAGCCTGCTAATAGTTAAAAACTTGATGTTGCTCTGTGGCTGCTTCCAAAAAATGCAGAATAGCCTGGAAAACCTATTTTTAGATACATAAATATATAAAAATGTGTGTATATATATGTATAAAATTTGTGGAGAAGTCTTTATTTAGAAAACCACTTAACCAGAAGACTCTTTAAGAGGCAAATAGGAATGTATGGATTTGCAGTAAAACTTGGAATAAGGCGAAGGAGAGCTGGAGCTGGCGGCTTTGCGTGAATTTTTTAATTGTGATTGTGATGTGCTTGGTAGTCTATCATTTCACATCTGGCTGTGGAGTGTGTGTGCTCCTGCAGGGGAACTGGCTTCTTTTGGGTGTTTGGATGATGGAGCAGTCCTGGGATCCAGCTGCTGGCAAGGGAGGGGGCTTTAGGAGCCCCGGACACAGCTGGAGCAGGCACTTGCACAGCCTCAGCTCTGCTGGCTGCAGAGAACAGCCTGTGTCAGTGCTCAGTGCTACAGCCTGACAGGGATTGCTCTCCTCAGGGCCTGGGCTGTCTGAAGCAAAGTTTGGGAGCTGCCTTAGTGCTGGAAGCGTGGCTGGGAGCTGGCCAGGGGCATCTCTCCCAGCAGTTGTTGATGCTCTGAGAGGCAATTGGAGTGTCTGCTTTAATCAGCAGAGAAAGATGATCCACACAGGGACATTTGTGACAGGGAAGATGGGAGTTTCTGTTCTTGGATCTGCTGCCCCTGTGCTTAGGGTGATGCTTGTCCTGCTCCTTGTTTCTTGGGAGTGATTTCTCTGAGGGGTGTGTTACTCCTTCCTGAGCACACCCACTCTGCTGTGACTGAGGTTGTTTCAGTGCTGCAGGAATCATAAGAGGGCTGGAACACCTTCCCTATCAACAGGCTGAGAGGGTTGAGCCTGGAGAAGGTGGGGGGACCTTAGGGACCCTAAAAGTTTACAAGAGAGCTGGAGAGGGGCTTTTGACAAGGGCATGGAGTGACAGGATGGGGTGAATGGCTTTAAACTGAAAAAGGGCAGGGTTAGATGGGATATTGGGAAGGAATTGTTCCCTGTGAGGGTGGTGAGGCCCTGGCACAGGGTGCCCAGAGGAGCTGTGGCTGCCCTATCCCTGGGAGGGTTCAAGGCCAGGTTGGATGGGGCTGGGAGCAGCCTGGGACAGTGGAAGGTGTCCCTGGCCATGGCAGGGACTGAATGAGACAATCTTTAAGGTCCAGCCCAAACCGTTCTGGGATCATGTGGATAAGGAAGCTAATGGCTTATAACTGACTGAAAATTTCTGCAATTCTGAGTGTTTCTGCTAGGATGATGGATGGTGTCTTGTACAGGCAGAGGGCTTGGAGCTATGATACTGGGATTCTGATTTAAAATCCATACTGGAGCTTTTCTGTAGAGCTGTTTTAAAAACTGAATGGGAGAGGAGGGAGCAGGGTTGGGTTTTTTGTGGGTTGGGTTTCTTTTCAAAAAGGAGCCTTGCCATGTAAAAAGAGCTGTAAGCGGAAATCCTGTCCCATTCATGCTGTCCTGTATGGATTTCAGTCTGAGTCACTTCCTTCTCATGCACTCAGTGGCTCCCTTCTTGGTCATGCAGTGATCTGGTAGTTTGGGAAGTTCTGTGTGTGGCTGCAAGTACTGTGGGAACATAACCACTTTGGAGCATTCTGACTATGCTTTTGCCTATTTCCTTATAAAACATGTTTTTTTTCCCTCTCTTCGAATGAGATAAAACCTTTTTTTTTTTT